>VMBQ01007917.1:0-31018 GCA_007657795.1 Dreissena rostriformis
ATTTGTGCATGTTTTGAAGTAAGTCATCCAATATCTTATCTTGATAGATTAAAGCGAAGGAGCGCACAATTATTATTAAAAAGTATGTACGGTTTTAAATTGTTGTCATGATTTTACTCATTGTGTAATGTCATTTCAATCCATTTATTGTTAATATTTATAATAAATGTATTTAAATAATGTCAATTAGTGTTTTCACATTATTCTTATTGTAAATGTTATGTTTAATCGCATTTTTTGCTACATGCAAATCATTTAACTGTTAACTCTTAACTCCTTCTAAATCGTGCAATTCACCAAATGGAAATTGTAACTTAATTAACACTGAAATATTAACTCTGACTGAAACTGGGTCAGTGATAAGCATGCTGTTGTTTGTGTTCCCTTAATTTATGGATCATGTTGCTATATATGAGTCAGTGATTTTATTTGAATGTTGTTAATTTGTGTTCGTGTGATTATTTGGATTTGTTTTTATGAAAGCGTTTTTTCCGCCAGTACATGAATGTTGCTAAATAAAAATTGCATATTGCTTAATGAAAATTGTGTATTGCTGTATTTTCAACTCCGTGTTGACAAAATACAAGTTGCAGTTGAATTGTGTTACATTACAACTGTATTTTTGCTTTTTGCTTCGAGCATTTGCTCTAGAAAGAAATGCATCGTTCTTGCGCCTTAATGCTGATGTTCATTTGCCTTAATAAATACAGTTCATTTATGATTATCACTTGTTTTTGGTGTAAATGACTTGTGTTTTCAGCTATGCAATATTGAAATATGTATGCATACTACTTTTATTTACCACATGTTATTGCCTAAGAGCATTTGACTTTGGTGCTGCATCGATGGTCTTTCTATGCATTGCAAAATGGCGGGGAAAATACAATATTTTGAACAATTAATATTAGTTAAGCCGGTACATTGATTTTCATCAACACACATGTGTCAATCGTGTGTTCCTGAGATTAAACTACACTCAGTTATATGCACATTACAACTGCTAATATAACACACGTTTGTGAAGACATTATGAACTGCGATGTGTTTTATTTTTAAAACGGTTTATTTGGAGTTTCCGAGTTTTTGAAGCATAACTTTAAATGTTGCACTTCAAATAACGGTTATCAATACGTTTACCCCCTGACAGATGGCGATGTACACACAATGCTTCAAACTGTTCAAAAGATTAAATTTAAAATAGTTATATTCGTAAAAGACATTTATATATTGGCACAGGCCCAGGATTCACCAGGGGAGCACAGAGGGCGAGCGCAACCCCCAGCTGATTCCAAAGCTCAGGCATTGTATATTCCATACACATGCTATTTAAACAGATATGAAACATATGTTTGTTTTCTTAACTGACCAATAGCTAATCGAATAAAAAAAGCTGCGATACACCATTAAAGGGGATTGTATGTGTGTGTTAGATCAAACGCAAAATGCACGAGAATGCACGTCTAATCGCGGTCCTTGGACATGTATCTAACGTCGGTGCGCAAACCGTCATTTCTACCCCAGTCAACACGTCATTTTCATGTTTTGTAAATCTTAGAAATCATTTAACTGCGTAAAGTCGACACAATATCATATGAATTGACGACTACAATTCGCTAAGCTGTGTTAATTATTAATGTGCTTTGTGACTGATGGGTAAGGCATACAAACGAAAGTACTGACAAACGTATTAAGCATGCATCGATTTGCAATTGCATACAGCCAGCCAATTGGAGGCGTTTAATTGACTCGCAGAGACGAGGCTCGACAACAATAGCCAGTGGTTAAATAGTTAACACATGACATGGGTTTTAACAGTTTCTATGTATGAATTAAACATTACAAATATTCATGTCGCATTGGTTCACTTCATGTTGCGTCATGCCTTGCAACATGCTTTCGTCCTGTTGAAAGCTAGTGCAATTGCTTATGTAATAACTAGTTTTAAGTTGTAATGTACAAACTATATATATATATCGATAATAACTTGAATAACCATGATACTAAAGGGATTTAATATACATTTATCAAATAACGATATATGTAATAAAGCCACTAGTATGTGCCACCAAGAGATGTAAAGAAGCACAATGGCGAAAGGAAGTTGCAGTATGTTGGTAACAAAATGAACAATGCAAAAATCATTTTTATTTTCCAAACATGCAATTATAATATGTAAACATGGTGTTGTCAATAAGCAATATACAATTGTCATTAAGCACATGCAATTTGTCATTTAGCAACATGAATGGACTGGCGGACATTCCTTCCACACGTTTTCGTTTTACATCTTGCATTCGAGAATACGGACGATTTTACATATACGATGTAGTTAGGGAACTCCTATATAACAAATTTTTACAATGCATAAGTGGGTAAAACAAAGTTATCGGTATACTGTTCAGTATCTTAAAAATAATATATTAATTAAAAATATAAGTACAAAATAATTTTGTTTTTCATGCCTAAACATACATGTGCAGAAGCTTTGAATACCACATTTATAATGATTTCATCAACCCATTCTTAGATTAAAGAAACCAAATAGACTTGGAACCAAGACAAATACGTCCAGCGTTAAAATACATTTATGCTACCACTGGTGATAATGTCCCTAACATACTTTTCTACGTGAAAAATGATGTACGAGAGGCGCCCAGATTATATTTGAACACAATTAATGACGCAAAATAAGAATTGCAAAAGAACCTTTATTGAAGTAAGTGTTCAATATGAGATCCATGACATGCGTAAATAAACCTACACCTTTTTGGCCACGTTCAAGAGTCTTGTTAATAATATTTTGGTCCAGTTTTCTCCACTCTTTCTTAAGAGCTTTTTTAAGACCTATAACAGAGTTAACGTTGCGCTTCTGTAGACGGCGTTTAAGGATTCCCCATATACCAAAGTCCATTTGAGCAGCATCCGGAGACTTCGGCATCCATTCGTCACGGTCAATATAGTTCACTTTCTCCTTCTTAAGAAACTGGAGGGTCTGTTTAGATGTGTGACTTGGGGCACTGTCTTGATGGAACACCATGGACTTCCGACTTTCTGGAAACAGTTTCGGAACGTTATTTCGAAGAAACGGCTTCAAAACCTTATTNAGTCTTCTTTCACTTCTTCCATACCAATTGTGCCAAGCGCCCCGAGCTAAAAATCGATTATGCAAATTCGATTTAAGCCTATGGTGGTTTGTCCGTGAAGATGAATTGAACCGTCCAATGTAAATAATGTTTTATTATCATCGGTAGACATGTATGGGTTCGAAACGTTAAATATGCTCAAGATCTTTCGCTTTAGAAAATGCGTTCTATTAACCTATTAAAATCAAGTCTCAACTGTTTAAAAAGATCTTAACAATATTATACAAAATGCGTATTGTAAAGAACATGTATTGAACTTGTATGTATTAAGTATCTGATGTGAAGACTTTATTCCCCTGGTTTGCTGAGCCCAATTTGTATCTGAACCGTCTCTTCACAGCTACCTATAACCTGTTAATCGGATTGACAATTTTTTATTTNGCCCCCCCCCCCCCCTGATGAATTCGCAATAAGACGAACATATATAACCGAGCGAAATAAGAGTTTAGACAAAGAAATATCCTGTAAGTTAAATCCGGAGAATGAGTAATTTATATTAATACTTAGCTTTATTCATAAACATCATAAACGTTGTTTTTTTTCAGATTTTTCCGCAGTCATCCACAATTCAAGAAGAAGTACCCCGACCTTGAAAAACTCGCGGACGACGAGGCGTTCAGAGCCTCTGAGGCGTTCAAAGAGCGCGCCATGGACATGTACAACATCTTTGAAAGTGTTATAGCCAACCTCGAGGAGGTCGACAAGGCGTTAGACGATATAAGCTGCGATGCTCCAAACCTTCCATTCACTCACAAAATGCTCGAAGTAAGTATAGACCACTTGCTGCTGATCGTGAATATGTTTGTCACTATTTTACTTTAAATATATTTAGTTACAAGGATGCAGGATCAATGGGGTTCACATGGGGTTTTCTTACGGGCTTGACAGAATGTAAAAACTTTATCATATACACAAAAAATGTATATATATGTGGGCATTATACCGCAGCGGCAGGGAAACTATTATAGGAACAGTGATTGCGATGCTGTATTTTCATTGCAGGAATATCGAAAACCTTTCATTGAAACACTGCGGATAGTGTTGGGTTCAGACCGGTTTACGGAAGCAACCGAAGGAGCCTTCACCCTTCTGTATCAGTTTATTCAGCAGGAAATTGGTAAACATATTCCCCACACAGATGAGCCTGAAGAACCGAATGTTGCAAACGGCGAGATAAAAAATGTTCAGGTCGACGTTGAAGCCCATACTGGAGATATTGTGGGAGACACGGCGGTTCAAGTGGATTTATGTGATGGTGATACGTAAAATGTTAGGCTTTTAGCTAATTTACATAAAATAAATTATATACAATCGTTACAGATGGAAAACAGTGGAACTATGTGTTGTATACGAAGGTTATATGATGCTTGCTAAGTTCTCATGCACATGGGGCTGTTTAATATTTCAGATTTTCAGCCGTGTTGTGTTAAACTGCGCTTTGAAATATGCAGGGCAGTATTCTGAAAGTTATAGCGCTCATTCCCTGCATTGTCGTTTTAAATGACGTAGAAATTGAGAGTTTGAATGACACGAGTTGAACGTTAACGAACTGAAATCATTAATAGAAATAGGCCAACGTTTTTACACGTCTGCTTCCAGTATGATGATCTTTTTCAATTTTGTAACTTAACTCAGATGATATTCGAGTTTCCACTCAGCTGAGCATTAAGAATGTCTTTCAGCTCACGAACAAATCTCAGCTTAAACAATTTATCCACTTATTTATCCTGAAAGTAATGGCTGAGTCAGATTCAAAACTCAAAAACACATCTGTGACCAGTTGATCATGATAGTCACCCCATCTCAAACATTGAGAAAACACCCAAAGTTGAGTCACCTTAGTACGATCGTGATACTAGGCCGTGGGCAAAGTATCAAGAGCATTCACAATCGTTTTGCTCAACTCAGAACATGCGATTTTAGCCCTTTGAGTGCTGGAACCGGATTTTGAAGGCCTTTGCAAACAGTTTGGATCAAGATGAGACGCCACAGAACGTGGCGTCTCATCAGGATCCAAACTGTTTGCTATTCTGATAGTATTCTTTGAAAAAAAATCGAGGAAAATGCTTATTTTAAAAATTCAGCAGACGACATTTTAGCAGACGACAAATTTCCCAGCATGCAAAGGGTTTATTTCCCCTCAGATGAATATTGAGAACGTCGCTCAGCTCACGAACAATACCACATCCCAGCTATAAGAATACATGCATGCACATATTCATTCGCTAACTCAGGGTTGAGTCGAACTCAAAACTCAAAATAAGCTTTTATGANTCGTCATAATGGAAATCAACAGTTCTATGGACACAAATAATATCGATTTAAGGCGTTTACTGACACACTTTGAACGTATCTCAATCTGGGAACATGTCCCATTTAAACGAATATACCATGATCTAATGTATATGTTTATTTTAATCAGAAACATTTCTGTTTGTGACTCAAATATTCTATGTTTTCCACCGTGTTTTGAAGTACGGTATAGTCGAAATTTTCCTCACAATGACTTTTTGTTTAAAACATCATGATCAAATCGCGTTTTGATCGCGATCCTATTCGTTACAAAGTTATTTGTTCATGGAAACCAAAGCAACTGCTTATCAAAAACAAAACTACTTTGCATTTAATGGCATCACATTTAAAATACTTTCTTAACAGACGACCAAAGGTGTTTCTGTATGTAAGCGTTTCTGTCGATGAACCTCTCAAATACGTGGATCAGTTATTTGACATACAAAACCAAATCGTAATGTAATCTGAACTGAGGGGACGATTGTGTAATCTGAACGACTTAGGGGACGATTTTCTATTTATACTTGAATGGCATTTTAATTAGAAGAAATAAGCACATAGAAACAAACATACTTCTCAACGAAACCAAGCATGAGATTATTTTTGAACCTTTGAATATGTATAGTTAAAGAACGCTTATTAATTTAACTATTTACTTTATAACGTGCTTTCAAAAAAAGATAATTATATGGTTCTCAAAGTCAACCTTTGTGGATGTCATTTATTAAAGTTTATATTGAAATGAATTTATTTGCTGTATTGTACCACTGACTTCCCTTTAAAAGGCTTTTAAATCACAAATCAGTTCTATATATGTTTTCACACAACACTCTCATGCGTAATATATCTCCCACCTAGTTTAAGCACGCACACATACACGCAAGCACACTCTCTCAAACACACGCGCGCACACTCCCATGCACGCACGCACGCACGCAAAGTACACTCACACTCACACATACACGCCGTTTTCCCACACCAACAGATGAGTAGAGCAATTGTTAATTTATTTTGTATTATATGCATAGGCTTTTATTTACATTCTTTGAGATTATAATTTTTATTGTTTATCTCTTTCACTCGTGCCTGTGATATGATGAATTTTAAAACACGATGCGCTGTAATATTCTTATGATAAGAAAATATGTGTTCTGTTCTGTTCTTATTAGGCTTATCTTCTATGACGATATTTATTAATACGAGGCATGGCCTCGTGTTTAGTCCCCCCCCCCCCAAAAAAAAAAAAAAAAAAAAAAAATTTNTTATTTTCATGCATATTGCATGCACTAATTATTAATTATTGGCACAATATCACCCCAGGAAATCCGATACCTTGTGAGCAGCGTAATACCATTTGAGCAGCAATGTGTATTTCTGCATGAACTAACATAGAGTAAGTAAATTCGAAAAAATACAAATGTTCAAAGTCCAATTTGAAACAACTGTGTATTAACATTGATAACAGAGGTATTGGCCTACATGTAGAAAAAATCCTGACAAATTTTCTAAAAAAATTAGTACCAAAAAGCTCAGAACACGCCACATTTAAATATTATACATACTACAACCCCACATACACTTATTAAAACATCATTCTATGTACCTAACCAATTAATTTATATGACAAAGCAATCAAGTCTTTCTTTATATTTTCCAAAATAGTGTTGGCAAAAAGAAATAAAACTGGAGCATGTTAAAAAAAGGCACTATTGATAATATATAGGGCATTAAAAGTACATTCGTATGCATATGTGCCCACATACACTTACTATAGGCCTCTATACAGCAAATAAATTGCAACAAAATGGCTGGAAATAAGGTTTTTTCTCACGAAAAAGAATTATAAAGTTGCTGCTCACATAAGGTTTCCTATTCTTCTCCAGATGGTATCCATGTTTTCCCAACATGGTCATTAAAAACGCAAAATTCTCCACAAGAAATAGTTTTCTGGAGAAACCCTGCTGAGGGGTTATGGCAGACATGTGTACATTTGTATAAATCCTTTAATTATTGTAGTGGCTTGCAAATTATAGCAGTTTTTTCCCCCTAAATGCCTGAAAATGGCCCATTTTTCCCGATCTTCTACCTTAGGGAGCCATATTTCGCTCATTTTTTTAGAAAATTTGTCAGGATTTGTTCTACATGTAGGCCAATACCTTTGTTACAATGTTAATACACAGTTATTTCAAATTGGACTTTGACAAAATTTATTTTTTCGAATTTACTAACCCTATGTATGTTCATGCAGAAATACACATTGCTGCTCGAATGGTATTACGCTGCTCACAAGCTATCGGGTTTCCGGGGGTGAATATGCAGTATTTATTTACACCACCAAGTCGCTATCAAGTAATCTCGCATTCCGAAAAAAATTGAGTAATATAAACAAGACAGAACTCAAGTTGCATCAACAGGAGATAATTCATATCAATCTGCACAAAACGGAAACATGGGGTCAACGCCTTGTGTGAGTGTGTATTTCAACCTTTTTTAGGCTGCATTATGGGTGGACCCGGCGTTTGTGACAGCACTCCCACCTAATTCCTAATTAACATGTTAATTAACTTACTAGAATCAAGAAATGAAATTTGAATTATAGCTTCAATTTACAGCTATTTAGTTGTTACTGGAAGATTTTCAATTTTGGTTCTGTTATGATGTGGGGGAGGGAAACGGAGTACCCGGACGAAACCCCACCTGGCCAGTATGGTGAACTCCAACGGAAAACGCACATGCTTCCGCTTACGGGAATTGAACCCGGGTCGTCTAGGCGAGAAGCGTGTGTACCGACCACTGAGCTAACCGAACAGCCGGGTCCATGCCTTGGAACTGTCAAAACAAAATAAAGCAGTGGGGGAATAGGCCGATTTTTGAGCGCGTACACTTTACATTCGGCACTAAAAACGGCGACCAATCCAAGAAACAAACCGAAGTTTAACTAGGCGCACACATACCCCGGAGGCTGGTCAAAGCGTCAAATGAGTTCTTCATTCAAAAATCCTGAATTTCTTTGTTGTATCATAGTCAGCAGTGAACCGGTTCAGTTCCTTACCAACACACACCGTATTGTTTGTGTTGTTGTTTTCATAACCTAGTATCTCACATATGTGCTATCTTTTGTATATTTTTTGTATAGCTGGTATCTAGAACAGTTCCTCAAGCTTTATCATTTGGGTTAACTATTTTTGTAAGTTCTGTTTTTCGAGATAGAAATCTTGATATATATGATCGAGTGAGTATGCTGAAAAGAAATGTCGGACGAATTTGATAAGTTTAACCATTCGTAAAAGAATGTTTTGCGTAAAAAACCTTCATAACAGTCATGATACATGGGCTTTGCTGGTTACATACATCCATGTTTTAGCATTCGTTTACCCGAGATTTTGTTAAGAATGCGGATAAGCTGGGTAATCCTGAAGTTTAGTTTATAAATGTTATCGACCAATTCGAAATACTAACTTGCAAACAAGGCAATATTTTATCAAACACCTATACTTACAATTATTTTAACTTTAAAAATAAACAGTAGTAGATTAAACATAAATTATTTTTATAATGTCGCATTTTGATGTTCCACTATCACATTTACGCGACCATTATGAACAATTGATCATGAAAGCTTTACGTTTGGATGTATCTTTTAAGTTTTAACCGTATTACCCGATGCAATTCTTAAGGTCAACCCGCATCTTCACGCAGCTTTTCAAATCACTACCAGTCCCCCACCCCAAGATAAACGTAGTAAATACATTGTCCATACATTGTGAGAAGACAGGCTGACACTCGGAATGTTTGCTGCGAACTTGTGGAGGCCTGTCGAGAGTCAGCTTCAATTTGCTAGCCGATGCGTATCAGGGAAAAGCACGCTAAACGCTGCCAAATCTCCCATACAGACTGACGTTATTCCGGGTAAATGAGTATGAGGTTTGACAAAATTAATGTTGTGCAACTGTTAATAGATTACTCAGCTTTGTTTGTTGAAAGAATGATAAGGGCTACGTAACTGCGTATTTGAGCTAGGCCCAGACCTCACATGCATTTTGGTATTCGCGGTTTGGTTATTTTGGTACACATTATTACACATTCTTGAACAATAAACTTAAAACTTTACCCGTATATCAATCATCCACTAATTTATACATATAAATATGTTATAAATAAACACCATCTGTTGTATTTATATACGGGTAACGCGAATATCTACGTTTGTACAAAACAGCCGACATATAAGTTGATGTATTATTATGTATACTAAGGTATGTATTAGGAGCCTGAGGATTTTATGTAAACAATACTCTCCATTTGGTAATGTTCTGTTCTTTTCTGGTCTATAAATGAAACGCGCTCTGTGAAAACAGGGCTTAATGCATGCTCATAAAGTATCGTCCCGGATTAGCCTGTGGAGTCCGCTTTTATGGAATTTTGCTTTTAAAGAAAGTCTCTTTTAAACGAAAACCCAGTCTAGGTGGAAAGTGTCGTCCCTGATAAGAACGTTCGGACTGCACAGAAGGCCACATTGTAAAAAACTATTGATTCATCTTCTTAATATGTATAATGTGTCATTGCCTTTATGTGTAACCTTCTGTAAATAAAGCTTTTATTATTATTATTATTATTATTATTATTATTATTATTATTATTATTATTATTATTATTAATGATATTATTATTACAGGCTTATCTCGGACGACACTTTACGCACATGTTTTAAGCAAAATTTTCCAAGAGAGAGGCTCAAATCAAAGACAATCATGATCAAGACAAGGATATACAAGTACATGGTTGATAACGTATCTGAACGTTAAGTGCTGTCTTGTTCATATGATATCTAAAATCAGATGCATTTGCAGGTTACTACTATTATTACATTTATTTGCTCCGAGCCGAATGAATTTTAAGGGATTCGACCGAAGTTTATTTCTTATTTATTTTAAAACTGTGTAAGGAATCAACATGCATGCAGAAGTCAGATACGTTTTAGTGTTACATGAAGTGACTTGACGTATCTGCTTCGCCCAAGTGTTGGCGAAAATGTTAAACCGATTTACTATAAGTACAAGAATGAACAATGAATAATCAATTTAATAGGGAAATATATATGCCGTACCATTTGGGTCAAAATTACAAATACGCCAACAGCTAAAAATAGATATCACCGCGGTGACAAAATTGTTACTGCGGTGACAATTTTGTCACTGCGGTGACAATTTTGTCACCGCGGTGATATCTATTTTGTCACTGCGGTAACAATTTTGTCACAGCGGTGACAAATTATGACTGTTGGCATATTTTTATACCTGCTGTTTCATTTATTTCTTTGGTTCAGTTTTGAACAATTTTCCCCGTAACAAACCGAGATTTTTTTTCAATAAAATAATTAATTATTTAACAATAGTTTAAAATAAAATCAAAACGGATGAATAAGGATAGTTGATAAGTTTATTCATATGTTTTTCATATGTTTTTGTCCATTTGTCCAAAGTATCACCGCAGTTACAAATATATCTCCGCAGTGATAAATGTATTACCGCAGTGACAAAATTGTCACCGCGGTGACAATTTTGTCACTGCGGTGATTTCTATTTTAAGTTGTTGGCGTATATGTACTTTTGACCCAAAGGGTACGTCATAAATATATGCATTCATGTAAGAATTGTAATCAGTTTTTGTTACGTTCACGAGATATTGAACGTTATAGTTCAGCTGGTAATTCCATGAAGCGCGCCATTTTGACTACTGCGAGCACAGTCGCACCAACGCGACCGCAATCGATTTAAAATTGTAATTAAATGCAATCACTAATTGTAGCTCTGTATATGTTAATTTAAGACTTTTTGTATTTATTGCAATTGAACACGGCGAAACGTGACATTTGAACGTATACCAAACATATATCAAGAAAATAATGTCACACATTAAAAGAATACGCTAAATTTAAGTAAAACATTGTGAAAGGCCTTTATAGGGTTTCACTGGCAGCAACCCGTACATGAATATTTAATGTGAACTGTAAATGTAAATGCTATTTGCACCAATCTGTCATAATTGGTGAAATTAGCTTTCTATGATTGTGTTACTCTAATCCACACAATGAAGCCATAAAGTTGTTCAGCGGCACACCGTATATAATATACACGCTTTAGTTTACTGTCACTTCTTCCACACCTAATGTGCCAAGCGCCCCGAGCTTAAGATCGATTGTGCATATTCGAATTTACCTTAAAATAAGCTTATGGTGCTTTGCATGTGAAGATGTATTGAACCGTTCAATGTCAATAATGTTTAATTTTCATCGATATACATGTATATTTTCGAAACTTTAAATATACACGAGATCGAATCATCGCTTTAGAAAATGCGTTCTATTAGCCTATTTGAATCAAGTCTCAACGGTATAAAAAGATCTTTACAATATAATACGGAATGCGTATTGTGAAGAACATGGTTTCAAATGTTATGCATTTAGTATATGATGTGAACATTTTATTCCCACAGGGTGCTGAGTTCAATTTGTATCTCAACAGTCTCTTAACAGCTACCTATTACCTGTTAATCGAATTGACAAGTTTTTAATGTTTACCCGATAAATTCGCAATAACACGAAAATATATAACCCAGGAAGATAACAATTTGGACAAAGAATTATCCTATAAGTTAAATCCGGAGAATGAGTAATCATCGATTTGAGTAAATGAGATTTAAAATATATATTTCTAGTTATTATGCGTGCAAAGTTGTTAGTTTCCAAGTATTAGTATTTAGCCTTATTCTTTAATTAGAGTTCACAAACACTGAATCTTCCAACATCAGAGAATTAATTGACAATTTCAAAATATTCCAAAATATATGAACATGTACGTTTAATGGACAGAGTAAACATCATTATATTATAAAAGTCTATCGTTTTTGCTTTTCTTTTTATGGTGTATCCTCCAAAGACAAAAGCTTCGGTATTTTTTAAAGCCTTTGCAAAATACAATTATCAGACATATACGCACATAAAGATAGCAGAATAATGCGAACACACAGTAATTATCATACAGATGCGCACACATTCAGTCATCAGAAAGATGCGCACATATAGTTATCATTCAGATGCGCACACATCGTTATCATACAGATGCGCACGCATTCAGTTATCAGAAAGATGCGCACACATAGTTATCATACAGATGCGCAAACATTTAGTTATCAGATAGATGGGCACACATAGTTATCATACAGATGCGCACGCATTCAGTTATTAGATAGATTCGCACACCTAGTTATCATACAGATGCGCACACATACAGTTCTCATACAGATGCAAACACCTAGTTATCAGATAGAAGCGCATACATAGTTATCAGATAGATGCACACACATTCAGTTCTCACTCAGATGCGCACACCTAGTTATCAGATAGATGCGCACACATAGTTTTCATTAGGATGCGCACACATTCAGTTATCAGATAGATGCGCACACCTAGTTATCATACAGATGCGCACACATTTAGTTATCAGATAGATGCGCACACCTAGTTATCATACAGATGCGCACGCATTCAGTTATCAGATAGATGCGCACACCTAGTTATCATACAGATGCGCAAACATTCAGTTCTCATACAGATGCGCAAACATTCAGTTATCAGATAGATGCGCAAACCTTGTTATCATACAGATGCGTACACATTCTGTTATCAGACAGACGCGCTCACATTCAGTTATCATTCAGATTCACGCAATTAAGTATAGGACAGATACACACACATTCAGCTAGATTCGCTCATACAGTTATCAGACAAATACGCTCATACAGTTATCAGCTAGATGCACGCATTCAGTTATCATACAGATGCACGCATTCAGTTATCAGCTAGATGCGCTCATACAGTTATCAGACAGATGCGCTCATACAATTATCAGACATATTCGCTCATACAGTACTAGACAGATGCACGCATTCAGTTATCAGCTAGATGCGATCATACAGTTATCAGACAGATGCGCGTATTCAGTTATCAGCTAAATGCGCTCATACAATTATCAGACATATTCGCTCATACAGTTATCAGACATATGCCCGCATTATGTTATAAGCAAGATGCGCTCATTCAGTTATCAGACAGATGTACGCATTCAGTTATCAGCTAGATGCGCACATACAGTTATCAGACAGATGCACGCATTCAGTGATCAGATAGATGCGCTCATACAGTTATCATACAGATGCGCACATTTTAACTATTACAGTCATAAACATCGTTACGTGTTTGCATGATTCATTAATACGTTACATTAAACAATTATACACGCAAGTCTAACGATATATGTAAACAAGAAATAGATAAACAGCATACACGTTTTTTTTTGTTTCAGATTTTACCGCAGTCATCCACAATTCAAGAAGAAGTACCCCAACCTTGAAAAACTCGCGGACGACGAGCAGCTCAGAGCCTCTGAAGCGTTCAAAGAGCGCGCCATGGACATGTACAACATCTTTGAAAGTGTTATAGCCAACCTCGAGGAGGTCGACAGGGCGTTAGACGATATTCGCTACGATGCTCCAAACCTTCCATTCACTCACAAAATGCTCGAAGTAAGTATTGACCACTTGCTGCTGATCGTTATTATGTTTGACACTAAGTTACTATAAATATATTTAGTAGGATTACTGGTGGTTCTATACGCGGTCATGATGCGACTTTTCGCTCATTGTGCCATTTCGACATCTTCCAACTAGGCCAGTATGCGTAATTGGCGAGCGAAGGCGCGCACGTTCATCTTAACTTTTGATACGGTGCCTAGAACGATTGACGTTCGTCTTAACTTTTGAAATCTCCGAATGATTGTCGCATAATTGCGTGCAACAACCTATCAATAACATCTATAGCACTAGTTTAGGTGACCAAATACGTGTAATTTGCAATGGTAAATAATTGCATACGATTGCTTACTGCACTCAAATTACTTCAAACCGTGGACAAATGATCCAGCTATACTGAGAGGCGTAGATAACTGTATTTTTGCAACTAGTCAATTACAATCCATCCTGATTGGTTATATGAGACGCGTCAAGCTGAATTGGGTCTTATGTCATATGCGCCAGCGTCGCTCCAGACCAGTTTGCGCATTCGCGCAGTCTGATCAGGAGCTACCCTTTCCGCAAACGAGACCACGAACATTTTCGTGACTTTTTTTTTGCGTATAAAAAATAGGGTTTTTTCATGATGTTTACCTAAATAATAATTTTCTTTGCTTATTTAAAATCATGCGATGACCAAGATCGGACACTCGCTGTCATTTCATGCCATGATTTATTAAACTCGTCCAGGAAATATGTTCCCACAATTCCTGACCTCGCTGTATGAGATATGGTGTGAAATGACAGCTCGTGTCAGATCCTATATGTATGAACTTGAATGCATTTACGACACTATGATATGATAACCCCTCCAAGTTATCCACGCGCTCAAGTCTTCCTTAAAATGTGAAAGTGTATCGCTATTAAATAGCTTTTAATGAGCTGAATATATTAGTCAAAATGCTCATACATTTCGTCAACTGAACACGTTTGTGCAATTAATCTAGAAGATATGGTTTTGATAAACTACCGTATTCTCTATGACTGTTTAGTTTGCACCTTTTTCTTTTCAATGGAAATTAAATGGTTTTGAACAAATTCATATAAACAACATTTGAGGTTTGGTTGTGATCAATCCATGATAAATATTGATCAAAACAGTTAAACAAAAACTTGAACCACAAACACCTCAACCAAGGTGAAAGCAACTCGTTAATCATTATGCACGTTCATGTTTTGTTTTAATATATACTGTACAATGAACTAAGAATGTAGCACCTTAACGATTATAACTATGTAAGGCCAAATAAGCTGAAAGTCAGCGAATTTCTTCAATGTATTAACATAAAAAATAAGAAATTGTGCTCTTTTTATTAAAAAAAAAGCTTAATATTTGAGAAATAACTACCATATTTTCAATGAATAATACCTTATCAACATCTGACGGTTTAATATAAAATGTAATCTAATAAATGTCGTTTTAATTTTCATATGTTTAAATATAAGGTTATGTATCTGTTATTACTCACTGAACATTATTGTACTGATTGTTCTTATCGTCTAATGTTAATACTGTCTACCTAATTATTAAACTGTGAAATCGTGAAAAGTATATAATTGTACTCAATGGTATCATACATGACATAAGTGTGAGAACATACTTGTACAGCAGTGACATTGACACTTATTTGCTATGTATATTTATTCACAGTCATTGATAATTCTGTCCTGATGTATATGAGAAATAATCAGGCTTAACTGTCTATGCAATAACGAGAAAGAGTCGTTCATCGTCATAATCTTACATTCCCATCAAAGTAAACTTAATCTGCATACTGAGCTGATGTTCGAGTCTCTCGGGGGTTTGTTATAGTGCGTTATCGATCAGGAACTGGGTTTAAAGTTTTCAGCAAATTCTAAATATATCTATCTGGATCTTTAAATTTCGCCACAGGGAAACTATAAAACGAACAGTGATTGCGATGCTGTATTTTCATTGCAGGAATATCGAAAACCTGTTATTGAAACACTGCGGATAGTGTTGGGTTCAGACCGGTTTACGGAAGCAACCGAAGGGGCCTTCATCCTTCGGTACCAGTTTATTCAGCAGGAAATTGGTAAACATATTCGCCACACAGATGAGCCTGAAGAACCGAATATTGCAAACGGCGAGATCAAAAACATTCAGGTCGAAGTTGAAGCCCATACTGAAGATATTGTGGGTGACACGGCGGTTCAAGTGGATTTATGTGATGGTGATACGTAAAATGTTACGATTTTAGCTTATTTACATAAAATAAATTATTTACAATCGTGACAGATGGAAAAGTGTTTTATACGAAGGTTATATAATGCTGGGTGCACATGCACATGGGGCTGTAAAACATTCTTTAAGCTTTTAAGCCGTGTTGTGTAATGCCGCGCTTTGAAATATACTTTTCAGGAAGTTAAAACACTCATCCATTGCATTGTCGTGTTAAATGACGTAGACATTGAGAGTTTGAATGACACGAGTTGAACGAACTGAAATCATTTATAGAAATAGGCCAACGTTTTTACACTTCTGCTTCCAGTATGATGATCTTTCTCAATTCTGTAACTTAACTCAGATGAGATTTGAGTTTCCTCTCAGCTGAGCATGGAGAATGTCTTTCAGCTCATGTACTAATCTCAGCTTAAAGAATATCCACTTTTTTATCCTTAAAGTGATGGTTGAGACTCAATACTCAAAAACACATCTGTGACCAGTTGAGCATAATAGTCATCCCATCTCAAACATTTGGACCCCCCCCCCCCCCCCNTCCTCAAGTTGAGTCAGGATTATGGCCTATGTACGTTCGTGATAATAGGCCCTGGGCTGAGTATCAAGAACATTCTTAAAACAAATTGCTCAACTCAGAAGATGTGTGTTTTAGTTTCCCCTCAGTTAAGAATTGAATATGTCGCTCAGCTCAAGAACAATCACAAATACCAGCTATAATAATATGCACATATTCCTCTGCAAACTCAGGGTTGAGTCGAACTCAAAACTCAAAAATAGCTTTTATGAACATCAAATGTAGCATGATTTTCAAACATCTAAAAAAGTTAGAAAACAACTCAAGTTGAGTCAGACTTAAGTATGTTCGTGATACTAGGTCCAGGTTTGTTTAACACATTGCATTTCTGGCTAGTAATGCAAATGTATCACTTGGTTGGACTGCCTAATGTCAGTCGTTTGAACGTTTTACTGGCACTTGAGTATGGTTGGTATTAGAGTTTTCGTGTTATTGTTTGTATTACATAGATTTATACATTTCCTCATTTGTTATCTATATTTACTTTTGCATGATCGCAAATATTTTCATATATGCAATTGTTAAAGAATGTTTACACTTGTAAGTATTGTAAGTAAATTAATATACTTCTGCACAGAAATACATTAACACTTATTGTTATTCTATCATACGCGTAGCAATAAATGCAATTTGTAAAATTAATTGCTTTCAACTGGCAAAGTGTGTTAACTTAAACGAGTCAGTTTTAATACGGTTTATTGATGTTACAATATCCACGTCGACGTTGTTGCGTTCATTTAGATGAAAACATATGAGCCTCGCTCTGTGAAAAGGGGGATAATGCATGTGCGTAAAGTGTCGTCCCAGATTAGGCACAGGCTAATCAGCGACGACACTTTCCGCCTAAACTGGATTTTCGTCAAGACAAGTCTACCTGTAAACTAAAAATACAATGCAAGCGGAAAGTTTCGTCCCTGATTGACGACACTTTACGCACATGCATTAAACCCCCTTTTCTCAAAGCGCGACTCATATGTACTGTGCTCATATATTGTATATACACGTATTAGACATTGCAATAGTTTTACATAAGTCAATAAAGCGTACATTTCAATAAATATTGAAATAAAAATCTACATTTATATCAATACCCACTGAATACTTATGCTTTAAAAATGCGTTTCGGGGGTTATACAATAGGATAAACATTTTTAATCTATAATGTCTTGTGTCATTATTGGTACTGCGTTTAAATGAGTGGCGTTATTATTGCAGATCATATACATATTGAAGCAACCGACTGTATAACTGATACAATGAACATATAAGGCTCACATTCGGTATTCGAGAATATGTCCTAACACAGCATTACCACTAAAAATGCCATGCATTTTACTGCACGAATAATTAATTATTCACACCATATTCAGTATTTATAAACACCACCACGTCGCTATCAATTCATCTCGCATTCCGGAAACATTAGACTTATATAAAAAAGACATAATTCAAGTTGCACCAACAGGAGATAATTCATATCAATCTGCACAAAACGGATACATGAGGTCAACGCCTTGTGTGAGTGTGTATTTCAACCTTTTTGAGGCTGCATTATGGGTGGGCCCGGCAAGTGTCACAGCACTCATACCTAATTCCTAATTAACATGTTAATTAACTTACTAGAATCAAGAAAGTTGGGACTTAATTTGAGTTATAGCTTCAATATACAGCTATTTAGTTGGAACTGGAAGATTTTCAATTTTGGTTCTGTCTTATGTTGTGGGGGGAGGGAAACGGAGTAGCCGGACGAAACCCCACCTGGCCAGTATGGTGAACTCCAACGGAAAACGCACATGCTTCCGCTTAGGGGCATTGAACCCGGGTCGTCTTGGCGAGAAGCGTGTGTACCGACCACTGAGCTAACCGAACAGCCGGGTCCATGCCTTGAAACTGTCAATACAAAATAAAGCAGTGGGGGAATAGGTCGATTTTTGAGCGCATACACCTTACATTCGGCACTGAAAACGGCGACCAATCCAAGAAACAAACTGAAGTGCAACTAGGCGCACACATACCACGGAGGCTGGTCAAAACGTCAAATTAGGTCGCATTCAAAAATCATGAATTTCTTTGTTGTATCATAGTTCCTTACCAAAACACATCGTATTGTTTGTGTTGTTGTTTTCATAACCTTGTATCTCACATATTTGCTATCTTTTGTATATTTTTTTGTATAGCTGGTATCTAGAACTTCTCCTTAAGACTTATCGTTTGGGTTAACTATTTTTGTAAGTTCAGTTTTTCGAGATAGAAATCTTGATATATATGATCGAGTGAGTAAGCTGAAACGAAATATCGGACGAATTTGATAAGTTTAACCATTCGTGGAAGAATGATTTGCGTAAAAAACCTTCATAACAGTCATGATACATGGGATTTGCTGGTAACATACATCCATGTTTTAGCATTCGTTTACCCGAGAAATTGTTAAGAATGCGGATAAGCTGGGTAATCCTGATGTTCATTTTATAAATGTTATCGACCAATTCGAAATACTAACTGGCAAACAAGGCAATATTTTATCAAACACCTATACTTACAATAATTTTAACTTTTAAAATAAACAGTAGTAGATTTAACATAATTATTTTGTATAATGTCGCATTTTGATGTACCACTATCACATTTACGCGACCATGCATATTATGAGCAATTGATCATGAAAGCTTAACGTTTGGATGTTTCTTTTACGTTTTAACCGTATTACCCGATGCAATTCTTGAAGTCAACCCGCACCATCACGCAGCTTCTCACATCACCACCAGTCCACCACCCTTAGATAAACGTAGTTAATACATCGTGAGAAGACCGGCTGACACTCGGAATGTTTCCTGCGAACTTGTGAAGGTCTGTCGAGAGTCAGTTTCGATTTGCTAACCGATGCGTATCAGGGAAAAGCACGTTAAACGCTGCCAAATCTCCTATACAGACTGACGTTATTCCGGGTAAATGAGTATGAGGTTTGACAAAATTAATGTTGTGCAATTATTAATAGATTGCTCAGCTTTGTTTGTTGAAAGAATGATAAGGGCTACGTAAATGCGTATTGGAGCTAGGCCCATACCTCACATGCATTTTGGTATTCGCGGTTTGGTTATTTTGGTACACATTATTACATTTTCTTGAACAAAAAAACATAAAACTTTAACGGTATATCAACCATCCACTAACTTATAGATATAAATATGTTATACATAAACACCATCTGTTATATTTATATACACGTATATCTACGTTTGTACAAAACAGCCGACATATAAGTTGATGTATTATTATGTATACTAAGGTATGTATTAGGAGCCTGAGGCTTTAATGTAAACAATACTCTCCATTCGGTTCTGTTTTGTTCTTTTCTGGTCTATAAATGAAACGCGCTCTGTGAAAAAAGGGCTTTATGCATGCTCGTGAAGTATCGTCCGGATTAGCCGGTGCAGTCCGCTTTTATGGAATTTTGCTTTTAAAGGAAGTCTCTTCTTAACGTAAACCTAGTCCAGACGGAAAGTGTCGTCCCTGATTAGCATGTGCGGACTGCACAGGCTTATCTGGGACGACACTTTACGCACATGTATTTAGCCCAGTTTTCTAAGACCGACACTCAAATCTGAGACAATCATTATCAAGACAAGGATAGACAAGTACATGGTTGATAACGTATAGGAACGTGTAGTGCTGTCTTGTTCATATGATATCTAAAATCAGATGCATTTGCAGGTTGCATCAATTATTCACTGTATTTGCGCCGAGCCGGTCGAATTTTAACGGATTCGACCGAAATTGATTTTTTATTTATTTTAAAACTGTGTAAGGAATCAAAATGCATGCAGAAGTCAGATGCGTTTTAGTTTTACATGAAGTGAATTGACGTATCTGCTTCGTCCAAGTGTTGGCGAAAATGTTAAACCGATTTACTTGAAGTACAAGTATCAGCAATGAATAATCAATGTAATAGGGAAATATATGCATTCATGTAAGAATTGTAATCAGTATTGGTTGCGTTCACAAGATATTGAACGTTATAGTCCAACTGGCTTTTCCAGGATGCGCGCCATTTTGACTACTGTGAGCACACTCGCACCAACGCGACCGCAATCGATTTAACCCATTTATGCCTAGTGGACTCTTCCATCCTTCTAAATTGGATCAATCTATTTTCAAAATTAGGGATGTGTAGTATATTTATTTCTTTATTTAGAATATTTCTTACAAAAAAATTTCTTTTAGCAAACAGCGCAGACCATTTATGAGACGCCGCATGATGCGGCGTCTCATCTGGGTCTACGCTGTTTGCCAAGGCCTTTTTTCTAGACGCTAGGCACAAATGGGTTAATTAAAGTTGTAATTGAATGCAATCACTAATTGTAGCTCTTTATATGTTAATTTCAGACTTTTTGACTTTATTGCACTTGAACACGGCGAAATGTGACATTTGAACGTGTACCAAGCCTATATCAAGAAAACATTGTCACACATTAAAGGAATACGCTAAATTTAAGTAAAACATTGTGAAAGGCTTTTACCCGGGTTTCACTGGCAGCAACCCGTACATGAATATTTAATGTGAACTGTAAATGTAAATGCTATTTGCATCAATGTGCCACAAGTTGTGAAATTAGCTTTCTTTGATTTTGTTACTCTTAGCCATAAAGTTGTTCAGCAGCACACCGTGTATAATGTATATACTTAAGTAAACTGTCACTTCTACCACACTTATTGTGCCAAGCGCCCCAAGCTTAAGATCGACTATGCAAATTCGATTTAAAGCTTTTGGTGCGAAGATGAATTGAACCGTTTAATGTAAATACTGTTTTATTTTCATCGGTATACATGTATGGTTTCGAAACCTTAAACATACTCGAGTTCAAATTTTCGCTTTAGAAAATGAATTCTATTTACCTATTTGAATCAAGTCTCAACGGTATAAAAAGATCTTTACAATATTTTACGCAATGCGTATTGTAAAGAACATGTATTGAACTTGTATGCATTTAGTATCTGATGTGAAGATTTTATTCCCACGGGGTGCTGAGTTAAATTTGTATCTGAACAGTCTCTTAAAAGCTTACAATTACCTGTTACGAATTGACAATTTTTCATTTTTTTCCTAATTCGCAATTAGACGAAAATATATAACCGAGCGAAAAAAGCACTTTGGACAAAGAAATATCATATATGTAACATCCGGAGACTGAGAAATCACCAATTGTAAATGAGATTTAAAATATATATTTATAGTAATAATACGTGAACAGTTGTTAGTTTTCACGTACTTATATTTAGTCTTATTCTTTAATGAGAGTTCCTATACTTTGAATCTCCAAGTTCAGACAATTAATTGAATATTAAAAAATATGCTAAAATATATGAACATGTGCGTTAAATGGAATTAACATCATTATATAATAATAGTGCATCGGTTTTTTTATTTCCCCTTTTATGGTTTATATTCAAAAGCCANTGCGCTCACATTTAGTTATCAGATAGATGCGCACACATAGTAATCATACATATGCGCACACATTCAGTTATCAGAAAGATGCGCACACCTAGTTATCATACAGATGTGCACACATTCAGTTATCAGATAGATGCGCACACCTAGTTATCATACATATGCGCAAACATTTAGTTATCAGATATATGCGCACACCTAGTTATCAAACAGATGCGCACACACATTCAATTATCAGATAGATGCGCATACCTAGTTATCATACAGATGCGCAAACATTCAGTTATCAGATAAATGCGCACACCTAGTTATCATACAGATGCGTACACATTCTGTTATCAGACAGACCCGCACACATTCAGTTATCATTCAGATGCACGCAATCAAGTATAAGACAGATACACACACATTCAGCTAGATGCGCTCATACAGTTATCAGGCAGATGCGCTCATACAGTTATCAGACAGATACGCTCATACAGTTATCAGACAGATGCACTCATACAGTTAGCAGACAGATGCGCTCATACGATTATCATACAGATGAACGCATTCAGTTATCAGCTAGATGCGCTCATACAGTTATCAGACAGATGCACGCATTCAGTTATCAGACAGATGCACTCATACAATTATCAGACAGATGCGCCCATACAGTTGATTGACAGATGCGCTCATACAGTTATCAAACAGATGCGCACATACAGTTATTAGACAGATGCACGCATTCAGTTATCAGCTAGATGCGATCATACAGTTATCAGACAGATGCGCTAATACAGTTATCAGCTAAACTCGCTCATACAGTTATCAGACAGATGCCCGCATTCTGTTAAAAGCAAGATGTGCTCACACAGTTATCAGACAGTTGCACGCATTATTTTACCAGCTAGATGCGCTCATACAGTTATCAGACGGATGCACGAATTATGTTATCAGCTTGATGCGCTCATACAGTTATCAGCTAGATGCGCTCATACAGTTATCAGACAAATGAACGCATTCTGTTATCAGCTAGATGCGCTCATACAGTTATCAGACAGATGCGCTCATACAGTTATCAGACAGATGCACGTATAATGTTATCAACTAGATGCGCTCATACAGTTGTCAGACTGATGCACGCATTATTTTATCAGCTAGATGCGCTCATACAGTGATCAGCTAGATTCGCTCATACAGTTGTCAGACAGATGTACGCATTATGTTATCAGATAGATGCGCATATACAGTTATTAGACAGATGTACGCATTCAGGTATCAGCTGGATGCGCTAATACAGTTGTCAGACAGATGTACGCATTCAATTATCAGCTAGATTCGCTCATACAGTTATCAGACAGATGTACGCATTATGGTATCAACTAGATTCGTTCAAACAGTTGTCAGACAGATGTACGCATTCAGTTATCAGCTGGATGCGCTCATACAGTTATCAGACAGATGTACGCATTCAGGTATCATGTAGATTCGCTCATACAGTTATCAGACAGATGTACGCATTCAGGTATCATCTAGATTCGCTCATACAGTTATCAGACAGATGTACGCATTCAGTTATCAGCTGGATGCGCTAATACAGTTATCAGACAGATGTACGCATTCAGTTATAAGCTAGATTCGCTCATACAGTTGTCAGACAGATGTACGCATTCAGTTTTCAGACAGATGTACGCATTATTTTATCAGCTAGATGCGCTCATACAGTTATCAGACAGATGTACGCATTATTGTATCAGCCAGATTCGCTAATACAGTTAACAGACAGATGTACGCATTATTTTATCACCTATATGCGTTCATAAAGTTGTCAGACAGACGCACGCATTATTTTATCAGATAGATGCGCTCATACAGTTGTCAGACAGACGCACGCATTATTTTATCAGATAGATGCGCTCATACAGTTGTCAGACAGATGTACGCATTCAGGTATTAGATAGACTTGCTCATAGAGTTGTCAGACAGATGCACGCATTATTTTATCAGATAGATGCGCTCATACAGTTGTCAGACATATTTACGCATTATTTTATCATCTTGATGCGCTCATACAGTTGTCAGACAGATGTGCGCATTATTTATCAGCTAGATGAGCTCATACAGTTGTCAGACAGAAGTACGCATTATTTTATCAGCTCGTTGAGCTCATACAGTTGTCAGGCAGATGTACGCATTATTCTATCAGCTAGATGCGCTTATACAGTTGTCAGACATATGTACGCATTCAGTTATCAGCTATATGCGCTCATACAGTTATAAGACAGATTCACGCATTATTTTATCAGCTAGATGCGCTCATACAGTTGTCAGACAGATGAACGCATTTTTTGTTAGCTAGATGCGCTCATACAGTTGTCAGACTGATGCACGCATTATTTTATCAGCTTGATGCGCTCATACATTTATCAGACAGATGCACGCATTCGGTTATCAGATAGATGCGCTCATACAGTTATCATACATATGTTAACTAACATAACATGTTTGCATGATTCATTAATACGTTACATTAAACAACAGTATACGATTATAAATTACATTATTTCAATGACGCATTTATGAAGTCAATGCATTGAGAAAGTCCTTATGGAAGAATCAGCAGAATACAAACACATAAATAAGTAACTTTAGCGCATGAAATTAGAGGAAGCATCTAGATTGTACACGCAAATCAAATGATAAATGTAAACAAGAATTAGATAAACATCATACACGTTGTTTTTGTTTCAGATTTTTCCGCAGTCATCCACAATTCAAGAAGAAGTACCCAGACCTTGTAAAACTCGCGGACGACGAGCAGCTCAGAGCCTCTGAAGCGTTTAAAGAGCGTGCCATGGATATGTACAACATCTTTGAAAGTGTTATAGCCAACCTCGAGGAGGTTGACAAGGCGTTAGACGATATAAGCTACGATGCTCCAAACCTTCCATTCACTCACAAAATGCTCGAAGTAAGTATTGACCACTTGCTGCTGATCTTTTCTGTGTTTGTCACTTACTTACTATAAATGTATGCAGTAACATAACTGGTGGTTCTATACGAGGTCATGATATGGCTTTCCACGTGCAGTGTCATTTCGACCGCCTTTAACTTGACCAATATGCGTAATTGTCAAGCGAAGGCGCGCACGTGGATCTTAACTTTAAAACGTTGCCTAGGCCGACTGCGGGGCATCTGGTGATTATTGAAATATCCGGATGAATGTCGCATAATTGCGCGAAGCAACTTATCATTAACATCTACATCACTAATTTAGCACACGATTGCACACTCTACTCAAATTAATTAAAACTCTTAGGCAAAAGACCAACCTTTACTGAGAAGCGGAGAAAACTGTTTTTGAAACTAGTTAATTACATTCGATATATCCTGATTGGTTATATGTGCCGCGTCATGTGGAAATTGGTCTTACGCCATATGCTCATTCGCGTAGTCTGGTCGGTAACTACCCTGTCCGCTAACGAGACCACGAAACCTTGCGTGACTTTACAGAGGACACGGTAGCTCCTGATCAGACTGTGCGATTGCGCAGGCTGGTCTGGAGCTTCGCTTGACGCATATTACGTACGATCCATTTTAGCAGGACAAGTCTTCATACTACATAAGATACACGTGTTTGATGCGTTCATAAACATAATCATCGTACGGCGATGAAAGACAACAACAATAAATAAAGGCGTTGTATGTGTATTTCATTTACAACTATACAAAACGAATCGAGAATATATCGAACGGTGCTTATACAATGGTAATCAAAAGTGTTCATTTAATCCAACCAAATTCCAGTGCAATCAATTTCAATTACTCACATAGATATAGATTATAAAACATACACATAGTGTCAGCCTTTTCGACTAAATGCAAAACCTTGTACACAAAATTCGTGGCTCTTAAAAAAAAATCTAATGTATTTTCAACTCTATTATCTTCTAAAATTGATAATTAAAATTCTCGTTAAAATGTGAAATAACTCAATTGTACAATAAAAGTGCAACGTACATTGATATTGACACACATTAATAGTGCATGGAATTTGGTACGATCTTTAGATAAAGATCGATTTTTTCATAAACAGAGTAATATATCATACTAACTCGTAGTATAGCCTTATAGAAACTGGCCATGCTAAATACATAAATATCCCTTATACAAATTTAATACATGTTACACCTTAGTTTTATGTAATATAATAATTACGAATAGTTTTTACTTAAACATGTATACAGTAGCTTATTGAGCGTTTTCATTGGCTACTTTTTGTTTGACTGACCAATCGCGGAGCGTTATTTTGCTAAAATAACGTTGCATCGTTAGGTGTCGTCACGTAATGTCAAACCATTTCCGGTTTTATCATGATGTGTACGAACACATGAATGTTCTTTGCTAATTTCAAAGATCGGACACTCGTTGTTATTTTATGCCATGATTTATTAATCTCGTCCAGGAAGTTTGTAGATCGGACACTCGTTGTCATTTCATGCCATGATTTATTAATCTCGTCCAGGAAGTTTGTTAACACCATTGTTGATCTCGCTGGATGAGATATGGTGTGAAATGACTACTCGTGTCTGCTCCTATATTTTTTAACTTTAATGCATTTTCGTCACTTTGATTCGATAACCCATCCAAATTATCCACGCACTCAAGTCTTGATTAAAATTGGAATGTGTATCGCTTTTAAATATTTTTTATGAGCTGAATACATTAGTCTAAATGCTAATAAATTTCGTCAACTGAAGACGTTTTGGCAATTAATCTAAAAGATATGGTTTTGATAAACTACCGTATGCTTCTGGACTGTATAGTTTGCACCTTTTTATTTTTCCATTGAAATTTAATAGAGTTAAACTAACTCATTGAAACAACATTTTAGGTTTGATTGTCATCATACAATCATGCATATTGATCAAAATAGTAAAAACAACTTAAACCACAAACACCTCAACCAAGGCGAAAGCAACTCGTTGATCATGATGCACGTTCATGTTTTGTTTGAATGTATACTGTACAATGAACTAAGAAAACAACACCTTACCAATTTATACTATGTTAGGCCAAATAAGCTGACATTCAGCGAGTTTTTTCAATGTAATTAAATAAAACAAAATAGAAATTTAGCTCCTTATGTTAAAAAGGCCAACTATTTGAGAAATAAATGTCAATTTTTCAGTGAATAATTCCTTTTCAACATCTGGTGATTTAATATAAAATGTTAAACTAATTAAAGTCCTAATGCATTTTTATATGATTTAATATAAGGTAATGCATGTGCTATTACTCTCTCCTAATGTTAATACTGTCTACCTAATTGCTAAACTGTGAAATCGTGAAAAGTATATAATTGTACTCAATGGTATCATACATGTCTTAAGTGTGAGAACATACTTGTACAGCAGTGACATTGACACTTATTTGATATGGATATATGTTGACAGTCATGGGAATTTCTTTCAAGATGAATATGGGAAATAAACTGTCTTCACTGTCTATGCAATAAATAGAGGATATTTGTTCATGTCAGTGTGATCATAGAAAATATATTTTCACGAGTGGCGGAGTGAAATAACAAACGATCTTACACTGACATGAACAAATGTTCTGTTTCTTTTATGCCCCTTTTTTAAGAAAATAATTAATTATAATTTCCCTTTCGCTGAAAAGTGACCCTCTCTACTATAGTGGGATCATCTGGTGAAATGATTGTTCACTTTTTGATAAAAGCAACAAACTTGGCACATTTGTAGATTAAAGTATTTTATTCAATTTTAGCTATGGACCCATCTCCAAATTTCAAAATGGCCGCCATTTTCAAGATGGCCGCCAAGATGGCCGCCAAAATTTAGGAAATTACATGTTACTGTCATATTTGATTTAAATATTCTGTTGTTTTTTTGGCATTGAAATTAGCTGTTTTATGTTATTAATTGATTAAACTATGTTTCTACGTGAAAAGAAAAATGAATTGTATATTGCATTAAGGTCAAAATGGCTTCAAAAATGGCCGCCTAAAGTACAAAAAATAGGATTTTCCTGATCCAAACTATAATTTCGATATTCATTAAACGTATGTTATAAATATGAGCAAGTGTTTTTCTTTTTTTTTTGTATTTACAGATACCTTCATTTTTATAATACCCTCAACACATTGTAACAGTCCTTAAATAAAGAAATAACTGTATTCCACGAGTTCATACTTCCAGACCTTAAAGCTGCCTTAAAATCTATCGGCGGTCACATCCGCCACCACACAAACAAAGGGCTGTGCACAACAAGTCAGCTTTTCTACACTTGCACCTCCCACGGCAACTAATCTGGGGACTGCAGCCACACTTCAGTAACTCCTAGCATGACTGTGATGCTTGCGGTAGTGCTGTCCAGAACGATACCCAAGTGTTGTCCTGGTCTCTTACCCAAAGCCAATTACTTGTACAAGGGAGTTCTGGTGAGGGCAATAGTGCCTGTCCCAAGCAGTATCCAGCCTGGTACGCGGTACGCTTAGTGTGTTGCAGTAGGGCTGCTTGTGTTGGTGGAATTACATCTATTGATCTACCTTTGCGGGTGAAGAGGTCCTTTCGGGCATCATTGATACATTCAGCAGCATTTGAACGATCATACATTAGTATTACAAAACGTGCCAACGTTGGCATGATAGTGACAATGGATTCGTCTGTTGGAGTTTGACCGAGAATCTTGAATGCTTCTGTTGCGGCTCTATATGCTTTCAACGTTCCCCATGCTGTTTTTTTACCTTTACCACAGAATGCTGAGGTCCGGTCACATTCAGTAAATTCATGGAATGCCAATAGACCGCTCGTGATATCCTGACCAAGAACATAACACAGTTCATGTACAGGTATATATCTAAACTGTTTTCTTGTGCCAAATGCTTTACAAAGTTCTTCTTCATTCATATGTTAAAAAGCTGCTGTAGCTATGACAACTACATCTGTATCAACTGTTCGTATTAGGATTTTCTTTTTGTTCTGGTTTGCAGAATGATTCGCATGGAGTAAGAGTCTTGTATCTGCTTCTTCGTGTGTACATGGGGATAGGCTACTGCTTTCTTCGATCGGTATATTACTCAGAACGTTTTTACCGTTGGTGTTGATAATCTGCTTATCTATTTCACAAGTCACTGTAATCGCCTGATCAGCTAAATATCCGAATAGCTCTGTTTTGTTTTCGTTCACTCGAAGAAATGCTTCCCAACTTCCTGGAACTCTGGAATCTGGCTGAACTCTTCGACGGACACCATGCCCACTTTTGCCTCTTGTTGCAGATTTTAGACTATTTGTTCGGTATTCGTCTCATACAATAACCACTCTAGAAACACTCTGTTTTTCACGCGCAACAAAAGGCATGAACACATGCTGCGAATACTCCTGAAATGTTTGACAACCATTTGGCTTCAGCATGTTAATAATGGCTTCACCGTCCATAATCTTCGCATCTACAGCTGGCGTTTCATGTTCGGAAGCACATATTTGTTCCAGGCAATCTAACAGTACAGCCTTACTTCCAAATCTTAGATGTCCAAACTGTGCAATTGAAGGCGGATATCTGCTGTTTTCATGACGGAAAAACTCTTCCAGGTCTCCTTTGCGCACTTGGCAAGATACATATAACTTTGAAAACTGAGCAAGTGTTTTTTTAGTGAGAAAACTTGCTGTTTATCTTTGCTCTTTTCTCTAACTTTTGGCCTGCTGAATAACGGGAATCTATTCTGCTTAATAGGATCTGTGACTGGTTTAAGTCTGGTATCAAGACGCTCTGTTATGAAGGTTTCATACTGTTCTTTCCCGACTCTTTCTATTTGCCTCACTGTTTCCTTCACCTGATCATCAAGTTTGTCTCGAGTTTTTACTACTAGTAGATCCTTACTGTAATCTGAGAATGGATTCTCCAAGTCTTTAATGACTAGCACAATTTCTTTACCTGAATTTTTCTTTCGTACCTTTTTTTCTGTTCATGGTGTTTTGTATCTTTATCATTGTTTTGTGTACTCTGAAATTCATGTCCTTGCTCGAATTCTTGTACAGCTCTTGCTAATTCTGGTCCTGATACCATCCATCTCAAAAGCTGGTCTGAGTTTTCAGTAAGGCCAATAGCACCGCCATCACCTTTTACCAGTTTATTGTTCTGTTCATGGGCTTGTTCAATGGGGATTGAGGGGAAAGCATGGTGAGACTTTGCTGATAACGAAGCGTCCATTTTCAAACTGCTCAGCAACACCTGGATGTAATTTATCTAAATTCATCATGTCACGAACATGTACTGATAACCACCGTGCATAGTTTGGATGGTCTAGGGCAAAGAACCATGGTAAAATGTTTGTGACTGCATCTTTGTACAGCCTGAAATTTCCTTCACGTAATGATCTCACAAACATAAGAAGTGATTGTTCTAGTTTCAGAGTAAGCGACCAGAACAGAAATTGAGGACTTTCATTTTCTCTTTGTATACGCCAAGCGTCAAACTCAACATCTGCTACTTCTGGATCTTGAACATTGGATTCAATGAATGACTGATATGCCCTATACATCAAAATGTACAATGCACATGCTGTTACCTGGTGAGCATGTCGTGATCGAGAAACATGTGACGCTCTCAGGAACGAATCGGCTGTGCCTGCAGAAGCAAAATCTGCTTGTAAAAGTGCATGTGTCCAACCACTATCCTGAAGCCAGTCACCTATAGTTTTCAACACAGCTATCTCAATATGAAGA
>VMBQ01007918.1:0-41551 GCA_007657795.1 Dreissena rostriformis
AACCAGCCGCACTCCACTGGCGTGCAAAACTCTATTAGCGACCATTTCTTTCCTTAAGTATGTAAATTCTCTTTGCGTTGCTGTTCGTTTGCACGCGGCCTGTTTAAGTTTTAACATTTAATCTAGGATACAATCACGAGGACAGTCTTTTCGTATAAGTGTTTGTCGATTTAACGATGTTTTCTTTAAAATAAAAGGGTCATGATGGCCTTCACGCACATCTGAGTTCACGGACACTAAAATACTGGACCTGAAGAAGGCAAGAAATTAAAAGAGATAAAGGACAGACCTTAAAGGAACAAGACATGTGTCCACAGAGCATGTTTGCCCCCACATTCAACTTTTGTCTCAAAGCTCCGCTTATGTCCAGCACATTGTTTATCGCCAAATTTGACGTCTAAGTGTGATCTTTGAGGTAACGAGACAGGTGCGTTACGCAGAATTCAGGCTTCTGATGATAGCCAGTTGTGTAAAGTTGTCTTAAAATTAAATGATGAATGGAATCGTCAAAGCCTGGATAAGATTTTTTATAGATAAATTTAACCTTTGACCCATAAGTGGGACGCTGACCTCTGCAGTATGGAGACAGGATTTACGCACAAACAATAACCTTGTTCTCGAGGATGACATGTGTGGTAAGTTATCTTAAAAAGCATGAGGAATATCAAATTTGCAGTCAAAACAAGCTGTATTTTTGAATTCTTAAGTGCGACATTGAATTGTGAGGTAGTGAAAAGAGTTTTACACGAAACTTGTCTTACGATAGCATTTGTTGAAAAGTTATTTCAAAATCCTTAATGCATGGCAAAGTTGTGGCAACGATAGAAATGTTGAAGCTGTTTAATTTCTGCATTGCCTTGACATTTGATGTAGGGAGTAGGTTGTTACACGCGACACTTCGGTGATGTACTTTTGTGCAAAGTTATACATACAAAAATCCCTCAAATTATTGCGAAAGTATGGCTGAGACAGGAATGTTCAAGCTGGTTTTTGGTCCAAATTTGGCCTTTAAACACCAAGTGTGACATATACCTTTCAGGTAGGCAGACGGGTGCTACACGCGATACGCCGTCTTATGATGGTGGATATTTTTAGTAATTTTGAAATCCATCAATAGTTGATAAAGGTATGACTGAAACAGGACAGAATATACTGATAAGATTTAGACAGATATGGTCCCTTGAAATGACATTCTAATGGCCGCCATCTTGGTTTCCATGGAAACGACCAGGAATTGAACAGTCCACCCTGACTAAAATTGAACTTCAATCATTCCCCTACACAATGAGACCAAGAAATGCTCTGGACAAAAAATTAGCAAAAAAGGGACTAGACTAAAATGTGTATTTGGTAGTCGCCATCCAGGCAATATACAAGTACAAAATCAATGGTTCACAAATAATCGATAAAGAAAGAAAGGTCGGAACTGCGTCTTAGATTGTTATTCAACACGGAAGTGTAACTTCCCTTGACACTAAAAACAAAATCAAATTTGAATGACAGGGGCGCAACTGTGTCTACCGTTGCATTTCCATATGTTGGAGTATTCTCCCTTAATAATAATCTTTACATTGGTGAATGTTTCCCGTCGCACACAACACAAAATTCGAACATGTAACATGTACCCTAACCCTAACCCTGCAGTCCACACAGGCTAATCAAGGACGACACTTTCCGCTTTTATGAAATTTTTTGTTCAAAGGAAGTCTCTTCTCAACGAAAATCCAGTTAAGAATTTCCCTGGGACGATACTTTACGCTTATGCATTAAGCCTTAAGCCCAGTTTTCTCAAAAGATATATATCTTTTGATAAAAGATTTGAAGTCAGCTTAATAGTTAAGAGTGCCTACTTGCTTATTAATTGGTTATTAATCTGACTCGTCAAAACGTCAGTTATTTGACATTCGCTGGTATCCGATTGCTGTCGATTATTGCGAGACTCTTCGGAGCTTCCCACGTGGGCGCGTTGGTTAACCGTATATGCCGCGAACGTCCTCGGAAATATTTCCGGGGATAATGAGTCAACATGTAAATAAAAAAGATGGTTCCTGTTTTCCTTCAAATGTGTTTTCTTCTCTTTTGACTAAACTTGTAAACATTGCATGAAAGGGATTTATTTATACTTTGTGGAATGTGAAATAGTGTGCAAATTAATTTTGAAACAAGAGATATGGAAGAATTTCTAAAAAGATATAGATCAAACATATGTTAATTCTTTGTGTTGGCCGTTTCAGACAGTGATTATTTATTATTTTTTATTTTTAAGGGTATTTTATGTATTTGTCTGTGTCTTATATAACTAGCTGATATAGATATACATTTTTCTCCTGATACTTTTTTATTATTAATATAATCAAAATGTTAATCAAACTAGTTTATTCTGTCAAGTCGACCCTGTCCAAATAAGGCTCTATGGCAATGCACTTACATTGTATTTGTGTTTACAAACATCCTCAATAAACCTTTTTTTCAAATGTAATATAATAAATTAAAACTTGGTTTGCCGTAAACATTTATTAAGGAGAGTGTGTTGGACCTGACAAAAGAAAACAACTGCAGTGCCTTCAGCGGTTTGATTATGCAAATCCTTTCAAAATACGTGTTTTATTGCATTATTTTCAATTATAATTTATTTAAGTAATATACACGTTTTTATCTCATTGCATCTATATCACTGTAGGCAAATGAATCTTCTAATAACGAGGTCTCAAGAGACTTGACGTTTACGTTACAAATCTCGTTGAAAGATTATCATGAGCGCTGTTTGATGACATTGCCTTATGTAAAATACAATGTAAAATACAATTATTCACGTTGCAAAGTGTGTTCGTTTTTATTGCTGTGTTTTATTGGCAGCCACAAAGGGTTGTTGTACCAAACCACACCATCCCTTTTTATAAGTGTTTTTCTCTCTGTTCTTGTTTTTGTATATTAATTGAGAACATATTTGTTAAGGACAAATATCTGTGGTTCTAGACTTGTTATCAGCATCATGCATGTGAACCAAACTAATAATTTATTGAACGTCAATTGATGGAGAACCATACCTAGAACGTTTGATAGCGGATGTTTTGTTCCATGTTTTATGTTCTTATTGTGATTTGTGTTTAATTCTGGGTTGGGATAAAATTCTTAATTTATTAAGATATTTAAAAATAACACATCCTGAATATTATCCATCATACATGTTTATTGAATAATTAGTAATTTATCTCTTAATTAGATCTAATTATTCATGTTACATGCTGTGTCTTATATTTGTCAATCTATTTGCAGTCGATGGATTTTATTTTTTTCCCATTGCTCTGACAGGCTTCATGTGGATGTATTTTATAGGCAATTCTTGACAAATGCCTTGATGTGAATATTTATATTATTTGAAAACTCATGGTTTAGTTTAAACATATTTATTTTAGCTCGATTGCATCGGAAGCCTAAGGCTTATTGAAACGCTCTTGAGTCCGTTTCCTGGGACTAAGAACCAGTACTTGGTGTCTTTGGGGAAGATCGAAAGAACGCTCCCACAGTGGGGATCGAACCCACGACCTCCCGATCGCTAGGCGGACACCACATCCACTACACCACGGCGACCCTAATGGGGTTTGACTACAATACTATCATTAAATGAATTGTAGAGCTTTAATGTAATGTTAACGTTTATTGGTCATATAAGAAGTGCACACTTGGTGCTATTTGATGTTAGTTATATATTTGTCCCGCAAAAGAAATTAACTTTTGTATTCGTTTCATGCTTGTCTGAAAAATAAAAACACTGCTGTTCTAAAATAATTAGCTTCTCGTGAGTGAGTTGATTCCTTTAAGAAGAGAGATCTAGGGAGATGAAGACACAAATATACTGAAACTAAAGAATGGGTTTGTATACGTTTCCTGCCATTAAAAGAAATAAAAATAAAACTGAGCAGTAGCGTAACGTATCCCCCTCGCAGTTACACGAATCGTTCATAACTACCGATTATTGTCTCTTGATTGTAAACTTCTCTTGATTGGCGGAAGTGATTACATCTAACAAATATTGCAGCTGATTTACTTAAACTAACATATCACTGTGTGAACTTACGCTCTATTTATTTAATGCTTACAGTGTAACATATAGCTGTGAAGGAGAATTTGTCTGCCACAAATACAAGTACGCGTTTTGTTATGCATTTTACGTCGTATCTGTAAGAATTTTTTTTAGTACCGTTCTTTCAGTTCAGTTCAGTTCGTTAGATTTAGGCAATTGACGATCATACTTCATAAGGAGGGGCTGAGAAAACGCGCGAATATGGTCGTCAGTTCAAAATGTGCGAAAACGACAGAGAACCGATGCATTATTCGGCATTTATTGAAATCGTTTTTTGTGTGGTAATTGCTGCCGGGTAAAAGCCTTATACCTGTGTGTGTGTGTTTTTTTTTTTTTTTTTTTTTTTTTTTTTTTTTTTTTTTTTTNAAAGAAATAATTGGTTTACCTACGATGGAATAGCGATTAAGTGGAATGTTTCTCGAGTTGTGTAGAATTTATTGTAATTACTGATACCCAATACCCAATACATAGGTTCTCAACAGACAGGGGACATAATTATCAAGAACGGAAATCAATCGATCTATTGATATATGCGACAGGCAAGTCGTTCAGGCAGTTTCTTTGGTTACGACACAAAAAGCTTAAGTGTTATTGTTTGCTGCTTACAGGAACATATTTCCATATATGGTAATTTCAATTGTGTGTTCAATGTTGTGAATAAATCAATCTGAACAATTTAAATAGAGTGATGTCGACAAGTATTTATTTTTTAATTAACTAATTGATAATCTACCTGCTTGTAATAAGAAAATCAATGGCCATTCTGAAAATGATACAACTAGCGTACATACTATCGCATCATCATTTTATAAATGAATGCAATATGATAAGCTAGAATCATAAACGTGTATACAAAATTAATTTTACTGAACGAATATTGTATTGAAGCATATGACAAAACGTTGAGTTTATCAGACTTATCTTTAATATTATATTAGAAGCGAATATTTTCGCAGAGTCCTCTTCAAGAGGTATTAACAGACAGATATATGAAATGGGCTACGTTATAATTAAGCAGATATTGTTCATTGAGCAATTAAAGAAAGTTGTTTACCAGTGTATTGAAGCATACAATCCATATTTTATCATAGCGAAACAATGTTTTGTTAAACGTTAAACAAGCTGTACACGTTTTAGACATATTTATCAGGATTTCTACATATTATTAATAACTACTTCCGACAAAAATCAAAAACGAGTTTATTTATTGCAAATTACCATGATGTTGACACCAATGGACGGAGTATTTTTTCTTTAAATATGTTTGCTATAGTTTATAACAAATATTGTCCGGCGTACCAAAACTAATCATACATGTTGTTATTTCATTAGTGCGTCATGCATAATAAAAGAGTATGTTTTGTGTGGTAATTCTCACATATTCCAGTTCTAAGATATACTTTCTCGTTACCCGGGAATTTCTCATAACAGTGAGAGATGCAACTCAAACGAAGTGAAAAACTGTGTAAAAACTATGCACGTTGATGAATGAAAGTACGGGTCATCTCTCTTTGTCATATATAAAGAGAATAGGAGAGCTATTGCAGTGAATAGATAAACTTTGCCGTTATTGAAATGTCTTGTAAACAAATTTCTTAGGTATCGTATATTATCAATTTGTATTGCTATAGTCCCACAAGCATCGTTAATGTTTAACAACACCATTGTGTTTTGTTATATACAATAACTGTCCAGTCAGGTAATAATCTATTTATTAAGCAAAAGCAGAAACATAAAACGCAAACACACAAAATGCAGAAATTTAAGATTCCACACGCAGAGTTCATTTTGCATCGTATTGCAAGTTTGCGATTTTTAAAGAGATGTTTACACGCTATGTACTTCATGTGATCATACAAACCATGTATGCAATTTCATGTTACTCATCATTCGCAGCATATGGCTCATTAATTATCACATATGAACACGAAACAACAAAAAAAGAGAGAAAAAGCTCTTTTCTTAAAAGAAAATCAAACACGGGCGGAAATGACATATGGACATTTTGTAATCAACAAAATAGAAAAAAAATGTACTTCCGAAATGTCACTGTAAAATTTATAAACATATAACACAAATTATACAAATTTGGATATGAAAAAGTAAAAGCAACTATACTTTAAATATACTTTCACTTATGTGAATTGTTAATGTAAATTTTGAAAAATCAAATTTAATGACTTTATTTTTATTTAACACGATCAATACGATCGATCATCCTGATTTGTTTATGGAAGCGACAGGCTTAATGCGTCCTCGTTTTCTTGCAGGCCGGAATGCAGCCCAATGGACGGTCCGACAGCGAAACAGACTGGAGGGAAAAATGATTCCAACAACCCCCATGATGTATTGATTTGCTCTGTAAACGTGTCCAAGTTACTTGTTTCCCACTGAATATTTTACCGGTAATTTTGTCCGTAAAATTGTTACTTTATTGTCACCTTTAAATGATATAAATAGAACTCGACCCCTTAATAAAAACTGTTTCGACATTAAATTGAACCATTCATTAAAAGAAAAATATGAGTTTGAGCTACAATTAACATATCTATTAACTTATGTCTGTCTGCTGTCTGTCTCGCTGTGTGTGTGCCTGTCCGTATGTCTGACTGTGTGTCTGTGAGTATGTCTGTGTGTCTGTCTGTGTGTCTGTCTGTGTGTCTGTCTGTGTGTCTGTCTGTGTGTTTGTGTGTCTGTCTGCTGTCTGTCTCGCTGTGTGTCTGTCTGTCCTTATGTCTGTCTCGCTGTGTGTGTGTCTGTCTGTGTGTCTGTGAGTATGTCTGTGTGTCTGTCTGTCTGATGTCTGTCTCGCTGTGTGTGGGTCTGTCATTGTGTCTGTCTGTGTGTCTGTGCGTATGTCTGTCAGTGTGTATGTCTTTGTGTCTGTCTGTGTGTCTGTCTGTGTGTCTGTCTGTGTGTCTGTCTGTGTGTCTGTCTGTGTGGGTGTATGTATGTGTGTCTGTGAGTATGTCTGTGTGTCTGCAAGTCTGTCTGTGTGTCTGTTTGTCTGTCTGTATGTCTGTCTGTGTGTCTGTCTGTGTGTCTGTATGAGTGTCTGCTGTCTGTCTGATGTCTGTCTCGCTGTATGTGTGTGTCTGTCCTTGTGTCTGTCTGTGTGTCTGTGAGTCTGTCTGTGAGTATGTCTGTGTATATGTATGTGTGTCTGTCTGTGTGTCTGTGAGTATGTCTGTGCATATGTCTGTCTGTCTGTCTGCTGTCTGTCTGTGTGTCTGTCTGTGTGTCTGTTGTGTGTGTGTGTCTGTGTGTCTGTTTGTGTGTCTGTGAGTCTGTCTGTGTGTCTGTCTCGCTGTGTCTGTCTGTCTCTATGTCTGTCCATGCGTCCGTCCGTCCGTCAGTCTGTCAGTCATAAAAGTCGTAGGTTGGTTAGTCTGTCTGCAAATCAGAAGGCTTAGAGTTCATGGCTGTAAAAAAAGCCAAGCGACGATGCGACGAGGATGCATGCAAACATCACAAACAGCACGGCGTCGAGAAAGTTGACGACTTGGTTCCACGAGTATTCGGCGTCACCAGTAGAAGACTCATCAGCCATTCTGCTTTCTGTAGCGCGTTGTTCTATCGGCACAATCATGGGCGCTTTGGAACAAGATTTGCATTTGAAACATCGCATGAAGAAAACCAGAATGCGAGGAATGGCCACATTTTCATCAAAACAGGACATTCGCAGAAGGACCAACGCGAGGACGGTTGTCAATGTGCTGCAAGTGGTTTGGATTACAAGGAAGACCGAAATCAACGCTACGGACTTTGAATTCTGTGGCAACGACGAAGAAACAATGGTAAGAAATACAGCAAACGCCAAGAATACCGAAATGGAATAACCTGCTTTTTCTCCACTGTCAGTCGGCAAAAGAAAAACACAGATGTTTAAAATTGCAAGCGCCATGCTAGGAATGATAACTGTCAAAATGAAGTACTGTGGTTTTCGTCTAATTGTGATAGAAAAGCTTATTTGGCTGTAATAGGCGCCGTCCAAAACTTTACAAGTGGAGTTTGTTATATCCCAACCAGGATTGGTTTCGTAATTGATCGTTAAGATTTCATTCCAATCACATTTCATGTGAACCTGAAAATACAGATAATGCAAACGTAAACGGCGTTTTACCTTTTTTAGACGTAGCAAAATCAAAAACACAGCTAAGTTCGTTTACGTCTATAGCTTTTAGACACATTACCTGCCATATACGGTAGGTCCACGCCTGAAACTTCAGGTCGCACGTTTGATGATCAAACGGGAAGTTTCTGATATCCATAGAACACGTGGATTCAAACACCTTCAATTATGCAACATTAATACTTAGTATTATAACATGTATTGGTTAACCATTTACGAACCTCATTTATTTATTTCAAAATGTATTAATCCGTATACACCTTATGCGAATATATGTACGTTATGTGAAAGCATTTTTCGTCAAATATTCATATGCACAAACATGTATTTAATCATAAAAATGTATGGAGCATGTGGAAGTTAATCTCTTCATACGTACGTGAAAAGGATTCCATTGAACCATCCCGTCGACATAGTTATAAACACCTAATGACTTCACACCGAGTTCCTTGTTCTCCAGAATGGAATTCACCAAGACAATGTCAAACTTCCATACCTCATCCTGTTCAATAATTGGTCAAGAATCAGTATTCAAATAAATATTTTGTTGTATTTCTTTAAATTTATGTAATTTACACATATATGGGACTATTTGCGGAGAAAGCTATGAGTTTGGTTAAGGAGCTGATCTGGGAATTAAGGCATGGTCTTCACTAGCTTTAAGGTCCAGTGATTTATCACTAAACCTTCCAAAATGTTTGCATAATAAGGATAATAATGTTATGTGTTACTTTTAAAGTTGTATGAGGGTATACTGGAACCAGCTTTGGACCATTCGTCAGTGACGTTTGTTGGAATTTTAAACGGCCTGTGACTATCAAATCATTTAAAAGTTTTGTTTAATGTTCATACGAATTTACAAAAGTAAATTGTATTGATATGGCCATGTTTTATTTGTCCGGAGGAAACGTTACCCATACAAGCTTAAAAGTGTATACGTATCAAGATAAATAGATGTGAGACAGAGTACAGAGCCCAATGGATATTTTACTATATCTTAAATTATTACGTTTTTCATTTGGCGTTTTTGCTTTTCTGACAATTTCGATTAGACCCAGGTATAGTTAACTTGACACTGTTTTTATGCATGAATAATTAATATTATTTAATTGCCCCACTGGAAGCGATTCTAATCAATTGGATGTACCTCACTAAGTTTAATTTTATGGTCTCACTAAACTCGTGCTTAACGTGCACAAACAAACCCGAATGAAAACATAGAAAAAAATCCACGCTTAAATGTATGCTAATTGAGTACAAGGTCAATGTTTGTGAGATATAAATTGTGTTAAAAGAGATGGAATGTGTTTATGCCGGTTAACAAAGTGGTTGGTACACGCGCTTATTACCTAGGCGACCCGGGTGAAATCCCTGTTCCCGGAAGTATGTAAGTTTGGTTGGTGGTCACCATACTGAACAAGTGGGGTTTCCTCCGGGTACTCATGTTTCCCCCCACAACACAACACCACACACAAAATGAAAATCTCGCAGTAACAACTAAATAGCTGGAAATGGCAGATATCATTCTAAACTCGTCCCAACGTTCGTGAGTCTAGTAGGTTTATTAGATAGGAGTGCTGGGACACACTCCTGTTCCAGACATAATGCAGCCTTAGGCAAGAAGGACATCATACACTTTAAAATACAAACATACTTCGTTATAGTAACTTGTTGGTTGATGTTTAATAATTCTTATAAATGTATTTTAAACAATGTATGGAATACAAATTAGTTTTACCTGTGGCCAATTTGCGAATCCAATGTCATTATGATCGGTCAGATTCCATGTTAGAAACTCGTCCCTCCAAGTGAGAGCCAGTTGTGCCGATGTTTTAATTGTTTCTTTGGCTTCGTTCAACTCAGTTATGGCCATGAGATGAAGGTCTACATGAATTTCTATGATGAAACAAATCAAATCACGATGATTATTTCATAAACACATAAACTTAGATTGTAAGCATAAATGAATCACATGACAAAGCTGCTGTGTATTGCAGTTCTCTTGCTATCTTTCTTTTTAAAAAGCCAACTTTCTGCAAAGTGTAAGGCTGCCAAGTTACAGGATCTGGAAATAACACAGATTTCAAATGTTCACGTCTTCTTCAACTTTCAATTTCTGCAAAACAATACCGGCATACCATCAGCACTTGTTTACATTGTGAACAAACAATAGGGGCATCGGCGAATATAACACATCGGTTTTAAATATATAAACAATATGGCCATGATGGCCATTACGCGCTCACCTTAGTTCACGGACACCAATTGTGAAGGTTTGATCTTATAGAAGGTCCAAACTTATTAAGATAACATTAGGATAGATTTAAACAAACAATATGGATGTCCCCATATTCCACTTTTGTCTGAAACCTCTGCTTATGTGCAACACAATCTGTGTATGACTAAATTTGACATTTTAACTCAATTGTGACCTGGACCTTTGAGTCCATGAGACAAGTGATAAATGAAACACTAAGTCTCCTTTTGGTAATCATTTTGTCTTAACAAGCTGTTTAATATCCACATTTAACATTTGACCTTTAAGTGTGACCCTGACGTCTAAGGTAAGGAGGCATGCCCTTTCCTCGTGGTTGTAATAAATGGTACGTTAACTTAAACTAGCATGATAAATGATTAAGTAAAAGTACTTACAAGCTGTTTGTGTTTTAAAAGCCATCGATATATGGCAAATTTATTTCTGACACAGGACTTTTCAAGTTCTTTAATGGCAAAGATTGTCATTTAACCACTAAGTTGTAACACACAATGTGCCCTTCCCGCATGGTTGTAATAAGTAATAAGTTGTCTTTAAACAGCATGATAAATGACTCAGTTACAGTCCGAACTTGCTATTTTATTTACAAGTTGATCTTTCGAGTATGACTATGACTTTTGAGATAGGGAGACGAGTTAACACGCAACACGTCGTGTTATGACTGATTACATTTATGCCATGTTATTTTAAATCCATCTATATATGGCAAAGGTTTGGCTGAGACAGGAATTTGCAAGCTGTTTTATGGACAAATTTGAATTTTGACCTCTTCGTGTGACCTTACTTAAACTTTTGGGTAGGGCGACGGAAGCCACACGCGACACGTCGTCTTATGATTTTGGACATTTGTGCTAACTCCATTAATATATGGCAAAGTTATGGCTGAGACAAAAACAAAATCGACGAGACGTACAGACGGACAGTGTGACTGCTACATGCCGCTGTCTTCGAAAGGGGGCATCAATCGAAGGTCAAATAGCAATTACAAACAGATGATACACACAAGTAAACTGAACTATCATAAAAAAATTGCAGTCAAATAAACGTTTTTGCCTAAATCGTGTATTAATAGGAGTTGTCTAACATGTAACATAACCTAAATTTATAACAAGAGGGGTAAACAGTTTTTTTTCCAAGATTTGACCTGGTAATCTTGTTTTGCCAGGGCAGATTTATTTAACATTTTGACGAACTAATTAATTTAACAAACAAGCTTGTTCTTACATTTTACGGATGACATACGCTGCAAGTCTTAATCAATTGTTTGATTTCTTTAAAATTCATTAATCTATAAATAAACTAAATACCACAGCAAGATTAATTTATTGTCGTATGGCACTCAAATAAAACTTAAAAACACTAACATTAAGTTTGCATTTGTTTGACATATGTTACAATGTTCGATTTTAACAATGATTTAATTGGTTTAGAAAAGAAACACTACCCATTGGCTGCGACTGGCTGTCAGTGGGTCGCACCCTGTGGTTGTAGCCATTCTCGTAGAACAGCTTTTTGTGCAGAGCTTTTACATCCGCTGCGGTTTGACAGGTCGCGCATGGCGCATGTTCAATCAAAATCATCGCAGCGAAAATGGTTTGAAACATATTCTGAAATAACGATATGCGCACACTAACGAAACACGGAACATAATATTAGACGATATCAAGAATTTTGTAATTAAGCTTATTCCATAGTAGAAATATAAAATATATTGTATGGATGATACATAAAACAAACAAAAAATCACACATGTTGTAACATATTAAAGCCTTTTCCTACAATGAAGGTATGCACATGAAGTTACTTGTCGTATTGGATTGTCCGCGTTTAAGCGACTTTCAAACCCGCGTACACGCCAGAACGGGTAAATTAAATAATCTTCTATTAAACAACATCGGCAAGGGATGTAATATTTGGCATGTAACATCAGATAGTGGTCTTCTACTAAGTTTGTTAAAATCATGCCTGTGGGGTGAGACTGGCCTTGTCTATGGGTTTTGGGTGAAATAATTAAAATTGACGTGTATAACATGTTTACTTCATAAAGTTCTCTAAATCCATCCGGCATCAGATTGTGGTTTTCTAAAAAGATTGTTCAAAAAATGTCCCTGGTTTTTATAACTGGTGGTGCCTCATTATATAGGTGAGCGATTTACTGCCATCTTGACCATCTTGCGTACTCAGAAAATGTATGTAACATTTGCGTGCAGCATTACTAAATGTGAATATCAAATATTACTTTTTCATTTAAAACTTTATATAGGCGTTCAGGTTCTTCTTAAACCAATGCCTATAACTGTGACAATCCTTTCAGAAAAAATATGCCTATTTTTGTAATGATAAAAATCAGGTCACGGTTTGCGTGCCATGTTTAAGTCAGGTTAAAGTTTGCAAACTAAAATGATGGAAAGGAAAATGATAAAATATGATATAATTACGGACGTCACCAGCACTTTGTCTGTTATAATGTAATTGCATAGAGTGATTATAAAGTCAATGCTGGATGTAAAAACCACAATCGAAGATTTAAGGGGTAAAACGGTTTGGTTATGTCGTGACAAATCAGATGCTCCGTCGGTCGGTGTGATAGTCAGCTAATTTGGCATAACGAGTGTTTACCATGATCATTCAATCTTCCACTTATGTTAAGAAAATGTTTAAAAAAATATTATATCGACATCGTTGAGCCAGCTTAATCGTCTGACGGATTATTGCGCTATTACACTTGACGTATTTACAAGGAGCACATAAATCATTTTCTGCATTTTGAATCAAACAGTGCGCGTCCAAATTTTACCAAACAGCATAAAAATGTTGCAAAAATAACACATCGACATAGCATTTTGTCTGTCTGTATGTTTGTCTCTCTGTCTGTCTCTCTGTCTATCTGTCCGTCCATCCATCCGTTCATCCATCCGTCCGTCTTTCCGTCTGTCTGTCTGTCTGTCTGTCTGTCTGTCTGTCTGTCTGTCTGTCTGTCTGTCTGTCTGTCTGTCTGTCTGTCTGTCTGTCTGTCTGTCTGTCTGTCTGTCTGTCTGTCTGTCTGTCTGTCTGTCTGTCTGTCCGCCCGTCCGCCCGTCCGCCCGTCCGCCCGTCCATCCGCCGTCAGGTTGTCAGTCTGTCGGTCTGTCGCTTGTTGAGTAAGTCTTTGGGGCGGATATCAGTCCTTCCATTCGTACATTCACCGGTTGGTGTAAATAATATTTTCTTTTGTGTCAAGCAATGAGTCTCAGAAATCATTTTTGAATAACCATTACCAGCACTATTACGTTCACGTCATTAATAATAATTATTGTAATTAAATAAATGACAATCACATACTGTAATTTATATTGACATGTATCACATAGAAACACTTAAGTTACTTATAATGAAAGTTCGTCTGTGCGGAACAAGTAAAACCACTAAACCGTCGTTTTTCGAACTGTTCCGAACAATTCTTAAATCTCTATAATTCACACCTGGTTGCACCGCTATGAATACTATATGCGTCGACTGTTTGCTTTAATCAGACTTGTTACTTTTTCAAAGCTCTGAATACAGATCGATGCATTTACATATCCATGCATTGAAACACGAAAGTGGTAAAAAAATATTATTCATAAATCATTAATTCTTCCCGCTAGCTGGGAAATTCCGCAAATGCGACTTTACTGTATTATTTATAAAGTATTTGCGGCGCGCTTGTAAACTTTGTGGAAAATGAACGGCTAATATATTTATTTACACGGTTCTGATTCAAAACAATGAAACGACAGTTTTACAGTTAAAGCTTTGAGAAAAACCAAAAGCTTACTTTAAACTGCTCTGAAATTTATTTGTATTCAAAATTAAAGTTTTTAAAAATCCATTCGTTTGCATAAAAATAGATGACGGATATTCGTTATTTTGGAGAACAAATAGCTACTCAGTGATAAAACTTCGTAATTTTTGGCAAAAAGTTCATAATAAAAAAACCAAAGACTAGACAATTAATCCACAAGAACGTATCGAGCAACGATTTTTAATTTAATATTTTGTGTTAAAAATCGTTTTAATCATACAGCCCCAAACTGTAAAACCGTATGTTTAATATACAAGCGAAAAATAATAATATACGAATACAAAACAGAACGAAATTTCTTATCGGTATCACAACATTGCAGCTCCCTCTAAGAAAATTCGTAGCGTGTAAAGTGGAGATATAATGCGAATATCAATACGAAATAAATGCAAATGTACTGTGTTCTATAAATTCAAAAATACTCAAATTGTTCACATGCCAAAGTCTCGTTGAATGTTCATGGTCCTATTAATGTGTACTTTCTTTACTGTTGTTTTTATTTTATATATTTGTTTCAATTGATTGTATTGTAAAAGTGTTGCTATTGTAATTTTGTCTCATTTGTTTTCTAAATCGTATGAAATTATATAATTTCCTACGAGAACATTTATCACGTTATCAGCATTTCCCGAACATATAGTTCTAAAATTATTGAACTACCAATGAAAATTACATACAACCATAATTTTGGATGTATGCGATTATATGTCTTGACTGCACATTAATGTATTTTTCTATTAAAAAACTTAACGTGTTGAAGATATAAAAAGACAATACTTTATATAAGTAGTTTGTAATTAATATATTTTTAATAAAGAAATTAGGAACAGAATTATGTAATAATTATTGCAGTTATCAAACTGACATTATATGGTCACTATGTATAATTATTCCCGTGTTTATGTAAATTGATCTTTGTTCTTAATGATGTATGTTTTACATTTACTTCAAACGCATGCTTATTTATCTCTGCAAGTGACGATGAGCTTTACATGCTTACGTCTGAATAAACTATTCTGTTCTGTTCTTTATAAAACATGTGTAATGACTAATACCATCTTAGCCATAAAGGACGAATGCAACATGTACAAGACATTTAAGTTTCAATAAATATATGATGATTCATGAATAGATATTCTAAAAATGCACAAGATCAATGTTATCTACTATTGATCAATTTCGCGAATCGAACACTTGAACATCAATAAATTAACAGAACTAGATCTACGTACATATGTCTGATAATCATATTTTAATTTGCTATCTTAATTATTTTATCATTATTTTAATGAGTTTTATTTACGAAAATGACATTAGTACTTATTTCAACGCCGATTGATTTTTTTAAAGAGATTTCTTGTTTGGCCTCATTTGTATTCGCATCACCATCCGTGACGTAGCCGCTTAAGGGAAAGTTCTCCATATGTTGGGTAAACGTTATTATTTAATAACATTTTCAAATGATGTATGCTTTACATCTAATCGGATTTATTTTTAACAAACATTTTATCCCTTTATTATATTGTATATTAATCAATCAATTCGTTTAGGAAAATAGACGAGACACATAGCAAATAAAAATGAGTTAAAGACAATTCATTTAAGTGAAAGAGTTCCTTTTCATAACACACTTTCCGTTTTTGGATTGTGAAATACGCATAGCAGGAACATTCCTTAAACAATAAACTTGTTTAATCCAATTTAAAATTACACTTACAGCAAAACACCATTCCATTCGTTTCCTAAAAAATAGGCAGGCGGAACAGACAACAGAAAAACACACGATACACCGACACAGACGGAGATACACATGCAGACACAGACATAGACACACACAGACAAAAGGCGCCTAACTGCTGGCTATTCATTTAAAATAAATGGCTGTAAGGGTATTTTTGTGATTCAAAAAATATTTATGACACGCATAGCTTGAAAGAAAAAAAAACGTTTACACATACCGATAAATGCGCAAATGGACGGACAGATGTCATACAAATCGACCGACTCACCAAGCGACAGACCGACCAACTGACAGTCAGACGGACGGACAGGACAGATAGAAAAACAAGAAAGAGAGACAGACAGATGGACAGACAGACCAAACTCTATATGACAAGATAATAACATTCATTTTCATGTTGTTTTGACAAAATTGGATGCAAACTGTTTGATTCAAAATGCGGAAAAGGCGTGAAGTGGCCCTTGTGAATAACCCAGAAGAGTATTTTTCTCAATTCTGTCAAATTGTACTTTTCGGTCTTAATGTTAAGCATTTTATGTCAAAAGTATTACTGGGTACGTATGCTTGTATTATATTACTAACATGTGTTTACGTATATCTAAATAAATTTTGTTTAAACCAACGGTAATAGCGCAATTATTCGTCTGACGATTAAGCGATTTGTTTATGTTTCATTACATTAATGGAAGATTGCATGATTATTGTAATTAGTATAACAATCTATGTGTCAAATTGGCTGACTTTCACACCTATTGACAGAACTACTAGTAAGTCACTACATACCGTTGCTTAAACCGCTTTACCCATTAAATCTTCGAAACATTTACAGGTTTTTAATCTGCTAAAATTCAATTACCTGATAACTTAGAAAAATACGTCCAACATTTTTCAAATGTGTCACTATTCAAATATCTCTAAAACAAAACACTCACCATTGTGGAACGAGTCGCTTTGTCCACACGTCACTACTGTAACAATTACTGGGAAACTTCTCCAAATCGACACTGTTCAGCTGGAAAATTTGCTATTGCATCCTGGTTTATTGGAAGCGATATAAAGTTAGCCCCGCCTATCAATGCGGGAGATTGCGTGGAATTCTCATTACGCAACCACAGGAAAACAATGATATGGAGTTTTCATATTGGCTGACATCCGTCGTGTATCATGGGCATGGACTAAGGTTGGCAATTGAATGTAAAATAACATCAGAGTAGCAGCAAATTATTACCTGAAATCGTTGCGATAATGCCTTATTCTCAAATAAAGGCGGTCCGATTCCAAATTGACAAGAGAACATGTAAATTGCGTACATTCGTATTTATGTTTGAATAACAAACCAGTGTTAGTAAATAAGTTATTATAAGATACATGTAATTCTTTGTATTTGTTGGTGTTTTGATATGCTGTAAACTTGTATTGTTATTTTCTAAGATAATTAGTCGATTCAACTGTATTAATATTATTTTGATTAAGCTGTATGGTAGTTGTAATGTTGCTTTATTGTTGATTGTCAAGAGCCAACAGGGATTGATTTTCTAAAACGAATATTCATTACCTCTATCAGAGAGCTACGAACAAACAATCAAGCGTACATTATATCGCCAGCATCTATTCGCATAGCGCGGCAGTAGGCTGAGCTTATGGGACATCGCTGACCGTCAAATTACTCCTTCCTTTAAGATTCAACGTTTAACAACAATTAAAATATATAGCCTGTATGACATAAAAGAAATATAAGAAGATGCATGAATTAAAACAATTAACAAGGTTGGTTTTCGTGAGACATTTTTTTTTTAATTCATATATTTGAAATATGTGTTTACACATAGTTATGCAATAAATCAGTTACACACATGAATAACTTTATTTTCAATGCCTTATATTCTCAGTCAATAATTTTCAAATATTTACATACAAATTATAAGTGTTTATTTCATTGATGTTCATCTGCGCTCTGTTGCTAATCATTGTCTGCAACTTATCTTGATAAATATATGTGAAATGGGTTGATGTATTGACGGAAGTGCACACGCTTGGTTTTCTGTGGAATACGGCAAGTTCACGGATTACAGAATAAACATTCCAGATAACGCGATTAATTAAATTCCAGATGAATTAACACTCTTAAACGTTGGTATATCTATGGCCTACTTCGAACTAATTTTTACGCGCTTTTAACGAGATTAAAGTATTTTACGGATAGTATATTTTCATTTTATGACAATTAGTAAGCTCTGTCCAAATGTAAATGCCTGTGTTGTTGAGGATTTTTAGTTTTGGTATAGGGTTCATGGCTTGTACAATTCGAGCGCTGATGACGTTTAGCGTACTTCCGGTGTCAACACGGAACGTTGCTTTCGTTCCGTTCACTTTAAGTGTCACCTTCGGTACTTTAGAACTAGAGATTGTATTCAATATTTTGAATCCAAATGATATTACATGACCTGCTTTCGATCTCGCTTTTATGAATTTCGTGTACTCTGGATTCATGAGGATTTTGACCTGCGCAGTTTCTGCAAACAGTGATGGATTTGTGCTGACAGTCCTGGCGTCCTGCTTGTGGCTTTGCTCTGGACACATGCCTGCTTTGCGTACTACGATTCCGCGGCGTAGAGCATATATTGTCGTGATTCGGCGAGAATTCGTGTCCCATTGCTCTTGATTGTCTCTCCGTGATTTCCATGGTTCTAGCCTTTGAAAGAACATCTTTTAACGGTTTATCAGAGATGTACTCTTCAAAACGGCGAACACTTGGAAATAATAAAAGTCAGAAAAAAAAGAAAATGATATACATTTACATATATGTATGAAAAAAATGTATTTGTTACTTAACTAATTTTACATAACGTTAATTATTTTGAGCAATATTTGGTGCAACATGGGTCAAAGGGAAAAGGGAAACTCAAATTTCCGAAGAGCATCCCCCTCGGATCATATACTATTCCTTTGCTAAAATGATCCTCAGGCTACGCCTCTGTGTCATATAAAGGTCTCTTTGATATATTAACATATAAAAAACAACAACAAATTGACAATATCGAAATCAAAATCATCTCGTTTGTCATAAATACTTCATATCATTAATAATAATAAGGTTAAACACTTTTTTCTATAACATTGTCATTCATGGATGATTAAAATAAACTCCATCGGATGAATGCTGATGTTAACAACACTGTTGGTATACACCTAACACGCGCACAATAGTGGCGTTATCTTTTATATTCTCATGACGGCATTTGATATGTGTGTGTGTTGTGTTCGTCTGTTAACACTCGAAACGAATTCAAAAAAATGCAAAAAGAATGGGATAGATAACAAACAGTGTTGTTAGTGTTGATTAAAGATAAGTTTATTTGCTTCGAACAAAAATCTCAACCAGTCGCTAAATGTCGTGGTTTAGGTTTTGTTAAGCCTATCTAAATAAACGTATCCGTTTTCAACACTTGCCTAGTATTCTCTATATGACTTACATGTGATTTAAAGTGAAGAGCGTAAAACAGAGCACCAACATAAATACCTACAGACTGTCTCGAAACAAGCGATTGACAATGCAGCTTAAATAAAAGGGATGATAAACGAGTTAAGAAAATGACTTATGAAATTTCGTGTAGTCTATGTTTATCACCTGTTTGTCAGCATAAAGGCTATATAATTTCACGCAAAGCTTAATTATAAAAAAATACTACTTAATTATTCAGGTTGAAAATCTCCTTCTTATTGGGAGCATATATCTGCGCCAAACAATCTTAAACACTGACAGTTTTTGTCTAATATAAGGTGGGTGAATAACAACAAGGATAAACGTTTAGAAAAACAGTATAACAATCTGAATATGGATTTTATTTTAAATCAAAACTTAACCATAACCACGCATTCCAATCGTGCATTAATCATTTACAAAACTCAGAATATCCATTATGCTGCGCACATTTTTAAAGTGTCAGGACAGCCACAGCGCTAAGAGCACATTTGTCATTATGAGGATGATATACCGTATGTTATTAATGAGTTTAACGAAACTTGTGTTCCATTACATAAAACTGTAGTTATGTGTTTCAATGAAAACATGATTTCACAATCAATTTTACAATATAAGTTTTGAATCCCCAAGGCTAAAACAATGTGAAAATAATGTAAATGGAATAACAGCGGACGTCGTAAATGTTGGTGCAAAGGCTGTGTATTTAAATAATTCATTTATTAATTTACCATGCCATGCCGTTTTCAATGATTGTTCGAACCGTTTCATTAACTATTTTGCTACACGGATTGAATCAATTTTGCACACCTCATGGTATTAACAATATGAATGCAAGCCAATCATTAAATATTTCATGAAATCAAACAATAATGTGTCAGGGAAATTGTTCAATCATTCAACAGGATGCATTGATTGCAAAAATTTATTGCAAATTGCAGTCACTGATCAGACAGAAGTGGCAATGACTGCAAGTACACTGAATGCATCTACACACAAAATGTTAGTCACAGTGTTAAGTTATTTGTCAAACATTTTCTTTAAACCTACTCTTCAGCTGTAATGCATTAACTCGTAAAGACATATTATGAATTTTAATTCAGAGACCTTATCGTTACATGATTGGTTTATTCTTAACAATATGTGCCATAAAATACAGTGGGCGAACAAGTATTCTGTCTTGAAGCTGGAATTTTAGATACATGAACGAACAATTGCACATTGTATTTAATGGCCAGAATTCACAAACAAGAGGGAAAAGATGGCCTTAGATCGCTCACTTTTGTGGGGCGGTGCCAGTATCGAACCCTTGCATGTCCTTCTACAGTGCGCCTAACAATACCCGTATACACACTATTATCAGGAGGTTGAGTTGTGTCACCTCCCACACTGGTCATAATGCCCTTATCCCCACCATCAGCAGGTAGATTAGATTTATTTCCTCCCACTCTGCGCCTTAACCCCATATCTCCACCGTCAGGAGTGCGTTGGGATACATGACCTCCCACACCACATCTAATTCATGATGCTTACCATCAGCAAGATATTGAATTACACTTTGAGTTACATTCTACCACACTGCACTAAATACCGTAATCCCCACCATAGGCGTGAAGTTGAGTTGCATATCCCCACTATCAGGAGGGCGTTAAGATGCTTTTGCTCCCACACAACATCCAATGCCCTCATGCCCACCATCAGAAGGGTATTGAGTTACATGTTTTACCAAACGTCACCTTATACCCTTATTCCCAACATCAGAAGAAGTTTGAATTGCACGTTCCCCGACATAGTTCATATATTACCCTTATTCCCACCATGAGCAGGAAATTAATTTACTTGTTTTCTACAATGCGCCTACTATCAGGATGTCGTTGAGATGCATGTCTTCCCGGACAGCACATAATGCCCTAATCCACACCATCAGAAAGGGGGGTGAGATGCATGTCCTCCCATACAGCGCCTAATACCATTATCCCGACCATCAGAAAGTAGGAATGGAGACATGCATGTCCTTCCACTCATGCCATTACGCCCTATCCCCACCATCAGCAGCTGGTCGAGTTGCCTGTTCTCCCATCCTGCGTCTGATACCCTAATCCCCACTATAAACAAGTGTTTGAGTTGCATCTTGTCCTACACTGCGCATTATATCAATATCCCCACAATCAGAAGATGGTTGTGTTGATTTTTCGCCTAACGCTATGGTTTAAAAACTTATCCCCACAATCAGAAGGAGTATGAATTTCATCTCCTCCCCTCTTGCGCCTAATAAGAGGTTGAATTGTATTTTTCCCACACTGCGCCTAATATCCCTCCATCAACAAGAGGTTGAGTTGCATGTCCTCCCACCCTGCGCGTTATACTCATATCCCTATAATTAGCCAAAGGTTGGCATTCATGTTCTCCCACACAGCGATAAACATATACCAACAATCAGCATGAGGTTGAGTTGCATGTTCTTAAACACTGCGCTTTATGACTATATCTCTGCCATCAGCATGCGGAGCGGTTGAGATGCATTTCCTCTCACATTGCATGTTATGGCCTTATCCATACCATTAGACGGAGGTTTTGTTTCATTTTCTCCCACACGGCACTTAATACCCTAATCTCAATAATCAGCAGGAGGTTGAGTAAAGTGACATCCTATACTGCAACTTCTACTCGTATCCCTACTATCATCAGCAGAAGAATGAGTTGGGCGACCATTCTTTGTCAAACTGTTGGTCAATTTTTGGTAAAAAAAATCTTTGGCCCAATTTCGTCAAGAATTGGACACCAATAATCAGTTGTGTTACCGTGAATTCGAGCACCTGATGTACAAGTTCGACTCGATCGACCATGTTCTTAAATACCGCAAATGCATTGATAATGCGATGAATTTCGGTACCCACCTATGCTACTTGCTCATTCAGATACCTGGCCAAACATACGTTACGTACATTCTTCCAAAATCCTTGCAAGTCGACAATTTGCAGCACTTTATCTGGAATTTATTATTGAGTTCCTGATATTGGGCATTTGTCAAAACCAAATTTAAATTATAACCCTTTCTAATTAATTGAACGCGTACAATTAACGATGATATGATTTGTGTTTAACCAAACAAAGGTGGATTTGTTTAATACGACTTTAATAAATGTAATTGGCTTCTATAACTTGTTTTCCCAAATGACGATCACTGGTTGATATATGCAACAATAAACCTTCATAACAATAGTTTTTGGGGGTTAACCGATTTGTCAGCAAAGTTTTATTTCAATGCAAATTTAGTAAATGTATTTATATGATTTGAATATTTCTAAAAAAAACTGCAACACCATTTATATATTCATTGTGTAAATATGTTTCTGCTGATTTGTACATGAATACGTTCTGCTTATAAATGGATGAAAAATGTCGCTGTCCGGTTAGCGTTGTGGTTCGTACACTCACTGTTCTCCTCGCCGACCAAGGTTCAATTCCCACTACCGGCGCATCTGAGTTTAATTTGTATTGACTATAACGGACGGGTGGGTATTCCCACCGGTAATCCGGTTTCCCCGCAACACAAGACCACACTGTAAAGTCCGCGAAATTTAAGGGTCTTATAAGTTAATTTGGCAGGGGACACACTCCGGGTAATCAAATAATTCAGACTCAGGTGCATAACGATCTCATAAACCTCGAAATACAGTACACACTTCATGAACAATTTTTTTTTCGCTGCTTCTTTTTCGACACGATTAATCAACTACTGTAAGTTTGTATTTTAATACACTAAATGGAATGTAGCTATTGTGGATGTACAATAAACGTACATTTAACTCTTCGTTGCAGCTACTAGTTAACAAAATGAGAATACAAAGGGCAACACGTGTACCAATCAGCCTGTACGCTATGAATATTTTAGACAAGATTACATTTTTTGTTTGGGGGGGGGGGGNGGGGTGGAATTCAAATAAGCTGTCCCGTGGCCTTAGAGCGCAGGGGTTGGTACAAGCGCTTCTCAGCTCGGCGACCCGGGTTCCGTCCCCGATCACGGCGCATGGGAGTTTGTTTGGTGGTCACAATGCCGGAAAGGTAGGTTTTATTTCGGGTATTCCGGTTTCCACAACAGCACAAGAAAACAAAACAATCGAATAAATTTCAGTAAAAACTATATAGCTTGAAATTGTTATTTTAACATTCGTCCAAATGTTCGTGAGTCTAGTTAGCTTATAAGATCGGAGTGCTGGGACACTATCCCGGCCCTCATATCATGCAGCCTTAGTCGCGGAAGGACCAACTCAACTACGAAATACACTCACACACGGGGGCTTCAAGTAAAGACGGAATAAACTAGGAATTTACACATTCGGAGATTCTTTTGCCTAGAAACATTGTCACGAAGCCGCTATATCCACGCTACGTGTTAGCGCTACAGCCTTAAGATCAAAGTTGTATTTACATATTTTTAGAAATAACCTCTCCGCGAGAGTTAGTTTTCTGCAGCGGCTCCAACAAATACCATCGACTCTCATGTACACCGTCACACAGCTTTGCACTAAATTATCAGTATTTTCAATATAGCCTGATGTCATGGTTTCAGACTGATCCCAAAGGACGCGGTCTAACGGCTACAATAAGATGCGAAAACATGGGTGTAAAAAAATACATGGGTGTGAAAGTCAAGAACTGTTAACATTGCCTTCAATACCGTGAAAGTTGTATGCTATTGCACTACACTGTCGATTCATATTAAACAGAGCATGTTTAAAATGACTATACAAGAGAAAACATACATGTCTAAGTTAATGTATAAAATCCGCGGCCCAAATAATGGACAGCTTCCTACACGCCTGTCATGTTATGTTCATATCCAATTGTTTGATGGCACCACGAAAATAAACTCAAACATGCTGTCATCATTCAGTGTATGACAGTTCACTGTATAACTTCCGGCATTTTATGAAATTTCACGATATGTACCGCTAATTCTGTGTCGATATCCATATATTATTTTAATTGCCTGTTTTTTTTTCCTTTCATTTGCAATATTACGTGTTTGTGAAATGTATGTATTTATTGTATTAAATACATCAACTAAATGTGTATTTTATAGTTCTGCATTCGACATCCAGGAAATATACAAGTACAAAATCAACGGTTCACAAATAGTCAATGAAATAGAAGGGGTGGAACTGCGTCTTAAGTTTAATTCAACATGGAACAGTAAATTCCCTTGACACTTAAACAATTAAGTAATGTATGACAGGAGGCGCAACTGTGTCTACCGTTGCATTTCAATACGGTGGAGTATTCTCCCTTAATAATAATCTTTACATCGGTGAATGTGTCCCGTCGAACACAACACACAATTCGAACATGTTACAACGCAAAGTAAACATTATGATTGTATTATTGTTTTCTTTCAACCGGGCACTTGCATGCGGAGAGGAGTAAGAGACCCTGTAAGCTTTGAGCATTTTAGTACATGAACCTTTAAATTTTGTATCGTGTATAACTACAAGCAGTCAAGTAAAATCATATGGTCATTAGTAAACTANGCATTAGTTTTTGATGACGCTAGGTTTTTTTTCTGTACAATCATTAAAAATTAATGTTTTCGGTATGTGAATTATGTATGACACGTTGCGTTTAATGCAATGAGTTTCACCTGTATTCATTCTCCGGAAATATTAAGTTGTAAATCAAATGGTGTATGACACATTGCTTCTAAAGCAATACATCTTACGTTTCACATGCATGTACTATGTTGGTTTACAAATAAAAAAATATATGGAAGGTTGATACGTGCAGCCTCTTTTAATATTTAATATTTATACATGGCTTTCAACTTGGTGCCTGGATATTCGTATCGTGTGTGTTTGAAACGTTAGAATTCGCGGACATTACGTTAAACATAACATGGGTAGGGAGGGGGGATAATCATCGAGTTCAAAATTTCAATGCACCCATTTGGGAGTTAAATAACGCTTTCAATACAAGAACTTTTACACCAAAAGAAACTCTTTATCTTGAAAAACACCCCCATCCCCTTAAAAATGAAACAAAGGAACACAAAAAGAGGCATTTTCTGCACATTCAGCCTAGTATTTATAAGCTTTTCTTACTGGTTGCCTATATACTGTTCAATAAATGTTTTCATAATCATTAAGGAATTATTAAACTTTTATTACAGAAGAAATGTTACACCTTAAAGTAACTCTGTACATTAAAAAAACACCCACCCCTTCAATATGAAAACAAGGAACACAAAAGTAACATTTTCTGCAGATTTTACCCGATATGCATAAGCTATTCTTACAGTGTGCCTATACCCATGGTATGCTTTCACCATTCTTACAATCTTCTAAAACTAAAATTCCGATTTGGAAAACTTTGGAAAATATTTTTAATTAAGATACAAAACAATGAAATATGTTTTATTTCAGTCACAATGAGTATTTGGAAGCAAATTAAAATTTGTCTGAGCCTTTCAAAACTTTTTTGGACTTGTTCATATTCAAGTGTGTATCGGTCACTCTTCCTGCCTAGGTATGCCATGCGAGCATCTCCTTACTACTGTGAAGTTTTCATCCTCCTCTGCCCACTGGGTAGAGTCACATAGATTGTGAAGATTGAATCAACTCTAGGCAAAAGTGTGCTTCTTTCTTTGGGTAACTGGACATCAAGCTTTATTTTCTGCAGCTTTGCAATTTTGTTTAGACTTCCGTTTACAATGAATTTCTCACATTCTCCACTGTCAGTGATAGGGCCAACTATGCAGTTCAGTATGTCCATCAAATCTAGTATCTTGATCTCCTTTCTTTTAGCCATTTCCTGTTCATGCTCTGTCTCACTCTAGAATTTGACCTTCATGAGTTAAACCTCTCTTTTTGCTTGGGCTGCTGCCTTGAAACCTATGGAGGATGGAATCAGTCGATCCCTAAGCTCCTGTCTCTTTTGTAAAATGATGACCTTCTGCGTTCAGTGTGCCTAGCTTCTTCAGTCTGTAATCCACCGTGCCACATTGTTTATCCAGCCAAATGTTTTGTACTGGGGTATCAATGTTACAAGCCTGTTCACTGACAGAGTAGTCCATCGGGAAGGTCTCCTCATCGATTCAATAGTCCCTCCTCTGCCTGGCAATGAGAGTTTTTAGGTGAGGCTGCATGAGAGCAATCAGCTTCTTTACCTCATTCAAGTGTTCAGCAGCCACGTCGGGTTCAGAACCTCCTCTGTATAGGTCTTCTATACACTACTGAAAACTTATCAGACACTACTCAGGTGTTGTGAACTGTGTGTAGTTGTCGTTCATCAAGCCGATATGGAGTCCCTTATAGAATTCCCTGAGTTGAGAATGAGTAGCATTATATCCATGGTGCGGGCCGAGAAGGGCTTCAACTAGGCTGGCAAACATCAAGAGGACTAGCTTGGATGTAGGTAAGCATCGTCACTGCTCTGACGAGGCAGGCCAGGCAATTGTTAATGTCAGAGTTCTTGCTTAGGAACTCTTGTCAGATGGTCAAAGTGGTATATTATGACTGCTGCTGCCATGGAGAGACCGCCAAAACCTGCTGTCTTTGTAGAAAAACAGCTTGCTGGATACCTGCCTTTGCTCAGCGAAGAGGAATAATTCCCTGTTGCGGTTTCAGGGTTTTTGGTCGTACTCGGGAGCCACCAACTTAAGGCACATGCCCAGTGCTTGTCCAGCAACACTTGCATTCTTGCTGTCTACATCCAATTCCACCATGAAACATGGTAGCACTTGCTCCATCTCCATATCAGCCCCCGCCCACGGCATAATTTTATTCAAAGCACTGCTGAAGCCAAGTGTAGTGTGCGTGTCACAAAAGATCTGCTCTGCTGATGTTTACAAGTTGTACATCTCTGCCAGCTTTGAAAACCCTTTGGTGTGCCCTGTGCTGTCGGTCATATGAGCATCATCAAGTTTATACAGACAGCCTCAACACCTACTACTCTGACTAATGACGTCATGGGCGTGATATAGAGTACATTTGTATATTAATTAAACCTTCGGTATATCAAATGAATGTCAATGTCTAAAGAATTATCAATACTATCGTCTAGACAGGTATCCATTGTTTTTTACGCAACTATCGATAATTCAATGTTACATATAAAAGGCAGTGATATATGCAATTACATGTATTCACATTTAAAGTTTGTGTTTGTTCAAAGATGCATTACACATCAATTTTCATTGAAGCAACTTGTTTTTCACTTCTATTTATAAACAATGTTTTTTCAACATTGCAGACGTCAGTGGATGAAAATAATTTGGAGGAAAAGAAAAGTTTGGTAAACGTCGAAAGTCTTTTAGATTTAATGGAGATGCATGTATCACTGTGTGGATACGCCGAATTCTGTCTTGTTTCAGCGGACTTAAATGAAAAGGTTGAGGTCAATTGCTGTTATACATACTCTTGTGAAGATTCATGTACTTTGAAAGGGTCGTGCTGCCCGGATTATTGGTTTCGAGGTTACATCGACGTCAATGCACTCTTTCAAAACATCTCAGAACTACGCAAAGTACTAAAGGTCAAACAACTACACAATGTTTTGACATATGGATATTTACAACTGAAAAAGGCTAGTCAAGAAAACGAACTATGCATGTCAGAAAGACACATTTCAAACTCGCGTGCATATGATCCGGGGTTTTCTATCAAATCATATTGAATTGTTGCGACATGTAATGGAAAAGCAGTTCACCCAACGTTGAGCCAAAGCATACCATGAATACGTGTATTCCCGTGGTTTCAAAGCAAACGGGAATCGTTGACAGAAATAAAAGCTATTTCCTGTGCAATGAGCACATCAGCGACTTTGAGTCATTTGCGGTTCATGTGATAGGTCCAATAACTGATAGTTGGTCTGGTTTCGAATTGGCCTCCTCAATTCAATGTCTATTTCGTCTAATAAGTACCGAAGAGCTACCGTACTTTAACATTCTGTACCGACCACCAGATAAATTCGGAGACATTCGTATCTGTCAGCAATCAACTGTTAGCTTGCCCAACTGCAATACAAACGAACTGTCGAACATTATTTGTGACGCCTATTATTTGACTGTTCGAATTCGAGTACAGAATAAGCTCGTTTATGAGACTTTTTGGAACGCCGGTTGTTACAGGTGTTATCATGACAACGCTAGTAATTTTGTGGGAGAATGTGGAGGGTTATACCCCGACAAGTCGGAATTTATTTGGAACTCAACTCGGAACAGACAGGCACCATTGAAACAACAGCAACGTTAAACGAATACTTAAATGTAACGAATAGTGTAAAATGCCCCAACAATTATGCATATGACATCGTTGATGTAAGTTTACTCAATGCTATTTATTTCATTCCTATACAGGTTGTAGCGCAAACTTCTGTTAAATAATTTGCTTAAAAGCCTTCTTTCTTCGTGATTTGGTAATCTTTTAATCGCGGGTTTCCTTATAATAAGTCTGTTGGACACACCGTGTAAATTGTAATAAGTTTTTTTTTAATAATTGTGCATATTGGATATAGTTCCAACCTTTTTTACAAACAAAGATTATTTGTTCGTTGTATTCTATGTAAATAATGCAAATTCCGCGTTACCACGAATTTTGTTCAATACAAATAGTATGTTTGGAACAAAGCTTTCAGATGTATACTTATGAAGAAGTCGTTGTATAAGCAACACATTTTTAAACGTTTAAAGTGGGTGTACTGAAAATCTACCGAGACTTCGTATTAAAGACTTTGACAAATAAAACTTGTAAACAGCAATTGGATCGAAGTCGGAACCATTATGATTTCTGAGTCGATTTTAGTCTCGGAAAAGTACTTTATTTGCATTATATCATTAAACGCATAAGAAACGCAAAATAAATAATTGTTTAGTTAACTGTTTTATGTACAATTAATAACATTTCAATGAAATTACTTTCTTTCAGCGTATCTGCCGAGAACTGATTTGCCCCGCGTTAACCATTGCAATGGATCAAGGTTGTACACCAATCTTCCGACTGATGGAGATTGTTATTGTCAGTATAATATTACATGTTCAATCACACTTCCAAACGTCATTTCATGAACTGGTGTACGAGTATATTAATGCACTAGATGTCGTAGCCCTTCAACTTGAAGATGAATTTAAAGTGAATATCGATTATGGGATCTGGATCAACGAGGTAAGCGGCGACGCTCTGTTAGATTGGCGTTTTTCCAGCAGGACTCAATTTCTCACCTACCAAAACGCCCTGCATTGTTCCATTCGCATGTACCAAAAACTCCACATTATTTATGTGTATGTTAACAATGTACGAACACGTGTGGTCAGTAGGACCATGTACACATTTCTGGACATAAGATTCACGAATAAATCCACAAATGTGCGACCTTTTAAGTTGCAAAACGTCATGAAAAGAAAATCAAAATTACAATTTACAAATGTCAATTGAAAAAATGTGTTACAGTGTTCGCATAAACATTTCAGAATTTGGCAACTTCGATGTTACTGAGGAGTTTGTGAAAATAAAACGCACTGGGAAGTTTGTAAATCCTATATTTTAGGGACAATATGCGCTGGTGTGTGCAAAAGATTTTTTACTGCAAGTAGAACCAAACACAGGCCAACGGTTTTCGCAGCCCTTGAACTCGTATGATACGGTTGTGTTGGCTGTCTTTGGTTTCTTACTTGTATTATGTGTCACGTGTGTGATATACAGATGGCTAATTAATCGAAATAATTAGCTTTAGAACGTTATTGCCTTTGTTGTTGCATACAAGTTTATACAAGAATAGTTGATTTAAGTTGTAAATTTTGACATTTTGTTGTTGTTTCTTGCACCTGTATTTTGACACTTCCCCGTTAACTGGGAAGCACATTTAAATAATGTATAACTAAAGCTATATTGTTCCTCTTACTGCATACCTGTATGCCAGAGATGTAAATAAAGTTGTGTTTTGTTCTGTTCATATGAACAATAAAACTCAAGACACATTAACAGTTCGGACTGTTACCACTGGGTAAGGCGTGACACCTCATACGACCTTGTCATCGAGCGCACAATAGACACATTTCAACGTAAAATACATAAAATAATCAAGTATTAGATCTAAAATTCTCGCTGTGAAAATCAAGCTGCTCAATTGATTAGTTCAATTATTCGGTTGTCAGAAACAAGATCAAAAAGTGGTAATCGATCGCTAGGTTGCGAATATTATAAAGAATATGTACTGTAATGTCCAACTTTTTGTTGTTTATTATTCAGGTTCTGAGTTGTAAATAATACCAAACTCGTAAACGGAGTATTGCATTTGATCAATAATTAGTGTACTATGTATTGCTTTATGAGAGATCACATTTTTGGATTGTTTTTTATAATGCATATGTATTTTTGTTTGTATATGAAGTTTTGAACTCCCAAAGCTATATTGAACTTACGGTCGATCATACAGGTTAATTCTTATGCATAATGCGCATTTTATAGGCATTACGTATGTGCTTTATCTATTCTGATTTACCAAAGTAAAAGCGTGCTTCTTCTGTGAACAGTGTTCAGAAAAGTTCAGATAAACGATTATCCATCTTATTAAAATATATTAAGTGAAGATATGAACTCAGAAACTGTGTGCAACACATACATTGTAAGTACAAGTATAAAACACAAAATATGTTTTAATTTAACCCTCGCTATCTAAACAACGAACACAAGTATGTATTTAGTTGGGTCTGTAAATCTATTATCCAAAACCTCAGTCAAACATTCATATTGTTGTTGTAGTGCATGCGTTCTTATAAGAACTTGTAAGTCTCGTTTAATAGACTCAGGGTAAATAAAGGTTTTTAGTCTAAGAGCGCATAAGTCGGAACCAGTTCTCAAAAGCGTTTCAATTTTCCGAATGCCACCCGAAAGCGGTGAGCAACCGTCAAGACGGCATCCCGATTTCCTTTCATTATTTGTTTTGTTCCATTTTACAAGTTACGACTAAGACTAAAACTAAAGTAAATAATAATTAATTTATAATTGTGTAAAATTTACCTAAGGAATTATGAATTTAATTATATTATTACAATTCAAAAGGCCACATTGGTGTTTATACTTGCATACAATGGCGCTTTAAACGACATAAAAATTTGTGAACAACACTTAACAACAAACGTAACAGAGAACTATGTAAGTGTGTGTATTGCATATATATATTTATACTGTATTATGTATACATATTTGGGTTGTTTTGTTGCAATCATGTTTGAATAAAACATTTTTAATTTAAAGTTGTGTTGGGTCGTGTACTTGTTAATACAGGATTGTTTCAGATAGATTTATTGCTTGCTTATACTTTATACAAGATGATTTTAACACACCGCTCTTGCCATACCAATGTGATATATCAAACATAATCGTTAGTAACCTAAATCCATCAAAGGATGGGGTAGGTTTCAATGCTCGACCGAACTATTCCATATAATAAGAAAACATGTCCGAAAACAAATCATATTTCACAATTTGAGATGAAACACATATACATGTAAAGTGTACATCATTTTAAGGAACACCTTATCTCAGGTGTCGATGAAAACAACATTGATTTTGAAGAATTCAACTTGAGTATCGGAAAGAAAGGTGCGTGTTTTTACGGCATGTGATATTTCGTAACATATATTCTATGGCATTACACACTATACAGCCAGTGTTTCTTTTTCGTATGATAAACGGACTCTTAAAGAGAATGCAAACAGGTTAGACAGTGCATACAGGTTATAGAGAATGCACTTACTATTGTGTCAAACTTGAACACATGTGTGTGTTTGTNATACATGTGCATGTACATATAACGACTGGAACCAAAATCACATCTTATAAATAAATGATTACATTTCTGAAGTTAATAGAATAGCAGCAAAGAAATTCCTTCATGAAAATGTGGGCATGGACCATAAAACGTGAAGAGATGCACATTTTGAGTGACAACTTGCTTATTGAAATAACTTAACAAACACGATGTGATGTATTGCATAAGTCTGTACATGCCACTGAGAGGCGCGAATTTTTAAAATCAATGATCTTAAGGCCACTTGTCGAAATATGTAGAAAGTTAATACAACTTCCCTGTGCGTGGCAAGTTTGGAACACTGTGGCATGGTTTTAAAACACTTTGTAACTGTATTCGTTATTTTAATATAACAATACACGTTTATATCAATCCGGTGACCCCCGCGAGGTGGCCAGTTTTAAACCTAGGGTGATCAGTTGAACAAGTCATGTAGACGACAACAATACTATTTAACAATGTGTTTGCAGAGGAAACGAAACATTAAACAAAATTACAAATAAAAATTAGAAAGTTCAGTATAAGAAACACAAGTGGAATGAATAAAACGTGCATAACTTTAAGTCACACAAATTGCACAACAATTGCAAAGTATACCGTCAGTTTGAAATACATATAATACTATCAATCATGCTTATATTAAGATTATATTCCGTGCATGGAGTCATATTTATGAACTGTTTTACTTTGTTAGAACTTGGCAGTACAGGTACTTAGCTGAATATGTCGATTGTCACACAAGTACGAATGTCTCGAATAAATATGTCCCAGCATTGAACGTGTCATGTCTCCAGGGTAAGTCTGTGCAACTGCGCGCATGTCGACGCTGTAGACTTCCGAACGATCCGTTAGGAATAATTCGCCCTGTGTGTATGTCATTTAGTTTGTATATGTTTAAGGGACTTGTTCACAGATGTCGCCATGTTATGAAGTTTGTCATTTAATGCTTTATAAATATAAACATCGAAACAAAATAGCTCCAGTATAAAACACGAATAAAATTAAAGAAAGAAAAAAGAAAGAAATCCACACCTGGTCTTGAACCACTGACCCCTGGAGTAAACGTTTAGCGCTAAAACCACTCGGCCATTCGTGCTGATATCATAAATGATTTTTGTTTAATACTTTATATAAGCAATCCTCGTAATGTCACAAAATATCACGATAACAACAGAACTTTCCAAATTATTCAATCGTTTCGCGTTTGTTACGCTTTAGAAATTTCAGCTTTTTAAATCGTCAAAAGTTTCATATTATGGATATTTTAGAGCATGGTTAATGTTCAGTATTAATGTTTTCTTGCAAACAATATATATCTACAATGAACATGTGCACATCTAACACATTTTTTTCAATTTTGTCAATTTATCAAATTGTGAACAGGTCCCTTTAAAACGATATTGCGAACTACGTCAGATAACAAGAGTCCGCATTTCTCAGATGTAGATTGATCTTCTGGAGGGACACACCCCATACACTTGGCAGTTATGCGATTGAGTGGAAATTAAAGCTTAAAGTGATGTGAAGCCCTGGATACCTGTGACCATTTCAGAGCGTATCAGAAAGTAAGTCTCTGTGCCTGTTTGAGACAAAGGTGGTGCGATATTTCTAACTTATTCATGTCACTGCTACTTATCGAGTTCAACAATCCGCAGCCTTAAAGGGGGCGTTGAACATTAAAAATTGTACACAGCTTTGCTACAGTAGCAAGACTCAAACTTGCAGGGTCTATATTTGGGGAAAAATATCAAAATGAGGATAATGAATGCAGCCAATATTCGTTTTTACAAGATTGGGCCAAAACAACACCTGTATAGAACTGATAATTCGACGGCGACTAATTTTCGGGCATAATTCTTTTCGGACTTGCATATTGGGCTCCAGATATTTATCTAAAACAGGTGTATTCAAATTATATTAATCGAATCCATCTAAAACACACACACACAAAACTTTTGTTAAATATTGTAATCATGTCGCATTTCAAAACCTTCTCGTCTACTGAATTATGCAATCTACGGGTCAACTGATTACGCTCTGTCAGTTTGCTATTTTTTTGCATTCAGACAATTTTGTAATAGGATCTCTGTATTGGCTTGGAAGCTCACGCTTTAATTATAATACTTGACATTTATTTTTCCTTTTTCCTTTCAGGTTTATATTCCAGTTAAGTTTTTAAGTTTCTGGTCCTCCTTCCATCAAAGATGGACTTTACTGTAAAAAGTTTCCGTCAAATGTACATAAGAGTGTCATATAAACCTACCTGGCATGAAATGCATTAGTTTTTGATGACACTAGAGGTTTCTTCTGTACAATCATTAAAAAGTAAGGTTTTCGGTATGTATATTATGTATGACACGTTGCGTTTAATGCAATGAGTTTCACATGTATTCATTCTCCGGAAATATAAAGTTTGTAAATGAAATGGTGTATGACACATTGCTTCTAAAGCAATACATCTTACGTTTCACATGCATGTACTATGTTGGTTTACAAATAAAATAATATATGGAAGGTTGATACGTGCAGCCTCTTTTAATATTTAACATGTATACAGGGCTTTCAACTTGGTGACTGGATATTCGTATCGTGTGTGTTTGAAACGTTAGAATTCGCGGACATTACGTTAAACATAACATGGGTAGGGAGGGGGGATAATCATCAAGTTCAAAATTTCAATGCACCCATTTGGGAGTTAAATAACACTTTCAATGCAAGAACTTTGAAACCAAAAGTAACTCTGTATCTTGAAAATAACCCCCATCCCCTTGAAAATGAAACAAATGAACACAAAAAGAGGCATTTTCTGCACATTCCGCCTAGTATTTATAAGATATTCTTACTGGTTGCCTATATACTGTTCAATAAATGCTTTCATAATCATTTAGGAATTATTTAACTTTTATTATAGAAGAAATGTTACACCTTAAAGTAACTCTGTTCATTGAAAATAACCCCCACCCACCCCTTGAAAATGAAAACAAGGAACACAAAAGTACCATTTTGTGCACATTTTACCCGATATGCATAAGCTATTCTTACAGTGTGCCTATACCCATGGTATGCTTTCACCATTCTTACAGTCTTCTAAAACTAAAATTTAGATTTGGAAAACTTTGGAAAAAGTTTTAATTTAAGATACAAAACAATAAAATATGTTTTATTTCAGTCACGATGAGTATTTGGTAGCAAATTAAAATTTGTCTTAGCCTTTCAAAACTTTCTTGGACTTGTTCATATTCCAGTGTGTCTCGGTCACTCTTCCTGCCTAGGTATGCCATGCGAGCATCTCCTAACTCCTGTGATGTTTTCATTCTCCTCTACCCACTGGGTAGAGTCACCTAGATTGTGAAGATTGAATCAACTCTAGGCAGAAGTTTGCTTCTTTCTTTGGGTAACTGGACCTCAAGCTTTATTTTCTGCAGCTTTGCAATTTTGTTCAGACTTCCGTTTACAATGAATTTCTCAAATTTTCCACTGTCAGTGAAGGGGCCAACTTTGCAGTTCAGTATGTCCATCAAGTCTAGTCTCTTCATCTTCTTTCTTTTAGCCATCTCCTGTTCATGCTCTGCCTTACTCTATTTGACCTTCATGAGTTCAACCTCTATTTTTGCTTGGGCTGCTGCCTTGAAACATATGAAGGATGGAATCAGTCGATTCCTAGGCTCCTGGCTCTTTTGTAAAATGATGACCTACTGACTGCGTTCAGTGTGCCTAGCTTCTTCAGTCTGTAGTCCACCTTGCCACATTGTGTATCCACCCCAATGTTTTGTACTGGGGTAACAATGTTACAAGCCTGTTCACTGACAGAGTAGTCCATCGGAAAGGTCTCCTCATCAATCCCATAGTCCCTCCTCTGCCTGGCAATGGCAGTCTTCAGGTGAGGCTGCATGAAAGCAATCAGCTTCTATACCTCATTCAAGTGTTCAGCAGCCACGTCGGGTTCAGAACCGCCTCTGTATAGGTTTTTTCAATACACTACTGAAAAACTTGTCAGACACTACTCAGGTGTTGTTAACGTTGTGTAGTTGTCGCTCACCAAGCCGATATGAAGTCCCTTATATAATTCCCTGAGTTGAGAATGGGTAGTATTATCTCCATAGTGCGGGCATAGAAGGGCTTCAACAAGGCTGGCGAAAATCACGTGGACTACCTTGGAGGTAAGTAAGCATCGTCACTGCTCTGACGAGGCAGGCCAGGCAATTGTTAATGTCAGGGTCCTTGCTCAGAAACTCTTGTCAGATGGTCAAAGTGATATATTATGACTGCTGCTTCCATGGAGAGACACCCAAAACCTGCTGTCTTTGCAGAAAAACAGCTTGCTGGATTCCTGCCTTTGTTCAAGGAAGAGGAGTAATTCCTTGTAGCGGTTCCAGGGTTTGTGGTCGTACTCGGGAGCCACCAACTTAAGGCACATGCCCAGTGTTTGTCCAGCAACACTTGCATTCTTGCTGTCTACAATTCCACCATGAAACATGGTAGCACTTGCTCCATCTTCATATCAGCCCCCGCCCACAGCATCACTTTATTCATAGCACTGATGAAGCCAAGTGTAGTGTGCGTGTCACAAAAGATCTGCCCTGCTGATGTTTCCAAGTTGTGTTTGTTCAAAGATGCATAACACATCCATTTTCATTACAGCAACTTGTTTTTCACTTCTATTTATAAACATGTTTTTTCAACATTGCAGACGTCAGTGGATGAACATAATTTGGAGGAAAAGAAAAGTTTGGTTAACATCGAAACTCTTTTAGATTTAATGGAGCTGCATGCATCACTGTGTGAATATGCCGAATTCTGTCTTGTTTCAGCGGACCTATTAAATAGAAAGGTTCAGGTCAATTGCTGTTATACATGCTCTTGTGAAGATTCTTGTACTTTGAAAGGGTCGTGCTGCCCGGATGATTGGTTTCGAGGTTACGTCGACGCCAATGCAATGTTTAAAAACATCTCAGAACTACGCGAAGTACTAAACGCCAAACAACTACACGATGTTTTCATTGGTCAGTGGTGTTGACAGGTGAGATAAGTGGACTTGGGATAATTTGGTTTTATGTTATATAATGGTTTTGCTTTTTTAATATGAGGATTTGGGGTTGATTGTACACTTGATGAAGTGACTTATAAGCCCAATGATGCTTCAAATGATAATGGGTATGGCAATAATGCATGTATAGTTTTGTACATTATATAATAATTTCTTTTATAGTTATTTCGTGGTTGATTGTGTTGTTATACAGACAATTATTTACGTGTACACTGACAAAAGTTATAACAAACATATATTGGATATTGTTGTATTTTCTTTTTTTTTATTAATGTCAGCTATCATTTTCAAGTTATACTTGCCTGTGTTCAGGCCAAAATTATTTATGAAAAATATGAAAAAATAGTGTTCTTAATGGCAAAGCTTCAATAAATAAATATTAACTTTTATAGTATGATGCCTTCTGTAGTACATTATAACTTTCTCCTTATGTTTAATTCAAATTTCTCGGGATGGAGTAGTATTCACTAAAGATGTGAAATTATGTCTTAAATTATTCAATAAGTGTTCAATTTTAATTAATAAACATATATATGAATGTATACACTAAATTCACATGAGTGTATGCTGCCGTTATTTGACAACTGCAGATTTTTTTTTAATATGTTATTTCATCGATCACAATTTTGTTAATTGGGGTTTTAATTAGTTATTTTGTATTCCCACATACAGAAAGTCCATATTATGTGCTACGATTAACCTAGATTAGTGGTAACTGTCACAAAAAGTTTGAGTCTCCATTGCAGGTATGCTGTCAGTGTCATCTGGGAGCTTGACGCTAGTCTTGAGGTGGTAAACGTGTGGTACGGACGCACAATCATACGCTCACAGTACAAACTGTTCTATGGGGTAGAAATATTTCGGGCAAAGTAGCATTTAACTAGTTTTCAGTTTTGTATATAAGACTCGCTCTGGGAAAACGAACCATAATGCATGTGCATAAAGTGTCGTCCCAGATTAGTCTGTGCAGTCCGCACATGCTAATCAGGGAGGACACTCAGTCTCAACTGGATTTTTGGTTTGAAGAGACTTCCATTAAAGAAAAACTCCATAAAAGCGGAAAGTGTTTTCCCTGATAATTAAGTCTGTGTGGACTGCACAGGCTAATCTGGGACGACACTTTGCGCACATGCATTAAGCCCTGCTTTCCCAGAGCGTAGCTAATATATTTCATGTTTTATGTAATCACTTATGCTTGTATTCATGCTCGGCACGTATGGTCACCAAAATTGCTATTGGTTGAGCAAACATACTACCATATATTTTCCTGATGTTAAGTAGTCTAAGTTCCTTAATTGAAATAGAAGACAATGCAAAGCCTTGTTCAAAAGAGAAACCTAAGGATTCTTGCAGATCAGTATAATATTAAAGTGACATAATGTATTTTTTTACCAAAATTAATGTGATAATAAACTGCTCGGTACTGTTCCATTACTCATTAATACATATATCAAGAAGATTATTATGTATAGTGTATTTTTAGTTGGCTCAAGCCATTCATGAAGGAATTGTGGATGCTAAGGTAGTGAGGAACATTCCAGAACTCCACACTCTATGGGGGGAAGAACTGGATGACAAGTGAGTGCAGGCTCCTTTACTTGCATGAATTATTAAAGTATGCCTACTACTGCTACTACTACTACTAATACTACTGCTACTAATACTTTTACTACTTATGCTACTGTTACTGCTATTACTTTTTAATGAATATTTGGGGACAAGCATCTGATGGTTGTTTTCAATTGCACGTGCCTTACCAAAACCACTTATATTGATATACATGTAATGATGATCACACCTCTCCCTGAAAACCATACGAATTTGTCATCTACGTGTATACATATGTCACATGTGTAATACCTTATAAGGTATGAATGTAATAACAAGGTGGAGTCAGTAAGCTGGGATGTTGAAACTTCCGTTTGATATGGCTCGAGGGGAATCTTTGTATGTCTAAAACATTTAATGTTTTCGTATTTTGTGTTTTATAAGTTTATAGTTATGTTGTTTTGAGAAAATGAAGACCATGTATTATGATTCTATGTAGTTTTTTTTTCTTTTAACAAATATCAATGACTACATTAAAAAAATCACATCATGTCACGCTTACTTTATGAAACAATAAAATGCAACAAATATGAAAAATATCATAATATTCAAATTGTATTCATTGTTGGAATGCTGTTTAACAAGACAAGAAAGCTAGCAACACATTTTATATTATCAGACAAATTAACATCTCGCCTGGAAGACGATGGCTCCGCCAACTAAATCACGTGATCTAGCTGTCAGAAAACCTAGACAAGCTAACTCCAAAGTGGTGTCTATCCTTATAGATTACGCAACATTCTGGATGATTTTAATGAACTTTTTTTTAATCCCTTAAAACACTGCTAAATGGATTTATATCATTTATTGATTTGGAATTACCAAAACATATGTTTTAAATAACATTAGCTATCTGTAATGGGTATTTTGGTAAGATAAACACGCTCTCAGACGCTTGCGCGGAACCGAAATCCCCCATGTTAGGACGCGTAATCTTAGTATAAATAATAAATAACACTTCTACAATGGTATTTACCGATTTTCTTTACAAAAATATTAACAAAACATTGCATGCACATGCATCTGACACGAAAAGGCGTTTTATAACTGGGTTTTCTGAATGTTAAACACAACAACAAAGCGGGTACAGTATCCCCCATGTTATTACATATAAAGGATATTGATAACATTTAACATTGCTAATTGGACATTTATCAATCACTATAATTAAAAGTGCAAAACAAAACAAAAAAAAACAATTGTGTTATAAAATAAATAAACGTTCTATAACTGGTATTTTGGTAATACTACACAATGTATATGTACATTGTGAAGGGTCCAATAGCAAACTCTCGCGCGAGTACCAACATCCCCCATGTTAGCACGGGTAATGGTGTTTTATTCATACATATTACTTCTACCATGGCATATATCAATGCTATTTATGAAAATATTAACAAAACATTGTCTTAACTTTCTTTTGACACAAAATAAAGATTTATATTGTGGAATTCGATAATTTACGGAGAGCTGGTAGCAAATCCATCATGTGTTTACATATAAACGTGATATAATTCATATTTAGCATTTCTTATATATATTATCGATCTTTATAATGGAAAGTGCTTTAATTTTCTAGAATGAATTAAATTAAAATGAATTTACCTTCTATGATTGTGATTTCTACACATTGAAGCTACCACTCGCGCTTTTCAAGATCACGTTTCGGCTTTAGAAAATGGTATAAATCCAATGTTTCCAAATACTCTTTCTGGATATAGACCGTCCGACTTATAAACCATTCTTCATTAACGTTTTTTTTTTCTATGAAAATAATCGAAACTGGTTGAAAACATGTGCACCTAGGCATTCGGCTTGTCTGAAAAATGGGGGCACAGGTAACCGGCGCCTCCGATTTATCGAATCGCTGATTGGTCAATCAATATTTAGATAAGAATTTGAAAAACAGATGGCGAGATGTCTATAAACATATAAAAGTATCCGTATATTCTGCCAGGGTTCAAGAGCTGCGTGGGGCTATCGACCAGCTGATGGGCATGGCCCGGGGCCTGAAGGCCGGGCGAGTCAAGGGCGGGGCTCTCGAGCTGGAGAGTGTGGAGGTCCAGGTGCAACTGTCCGAGACAAAGAACATCGAGAACCTGAACCCCAAACAGGTATACTCTCCGACGCAGAGGGATATAGTTTTGGTGTTGTCCGTCAGTCTGTCTGTCAGTCCGTCCGAATGTCGCAAAAGATTTGAATATGAAACTTCAGATGTGTATAGATATCAATGAAGAGAAGTGCCATGCTCATGAATCATAACCCTACACTTTCATAAATAAGAGTTATTGCCCTTTGTCTTATTTTAGTTTTGCACCCCTACATAAACAAAATTATTTCGGCAGGGGATTCAATTCAACCAATATGCTTGTGTTTTCTGTCAGTTGTGTTCCATGTAAGATAATTAGATCATTGAAAACTTCAACATTCAAAGAAATTGGGTGCTGAGACAGATTGAAGCCATGTCCGTTTCTGTGACACATCTATTAAGTTTTTTTTAATTTGATTTCACCGTGAATTATTGCCAAATTGTTGCAGGGATGTAGTTCAAGTAAT
>VMBQ01007919.1:16797-43421 GCA_007657795.1 Dreissena rostriformis
AAAGTTATCGCAGGATCCAGAAAAGTGTGACAGACAGACTGACTGACTGATAGACAGACTGACAGACAGAGAGCAAACCATAGAGGATATTTGTTCATGTCAGTGTAAGATCGTATGTTATTTCACGAGTGATCATAGAAAATATATTTTCACGAGTGGCGCAGCCACGAGTGAAAATATTATTTGTCTGTGATCACGAGTGAAATAACAAACGATCTTACACTGACATGAACAAATTTTCAGTTTCTTTTATGCCCCTTTTTCAAGAAAATAATAAATAATAATTTCCCTTTCTCCCGTGGCGTGCCTCAATACATTGAAATGACGTCATTTTGTTGACGAAATGACGTCATTTTGTTGACGAAGTGACGTCATTATTCCAGAGAAATTCTTCAGTTAAACTCTTTTACAATGTAAATAAACGATAAAAAAAAGCATAACATTAAAAGAAAATTTGTTGGATTCGGTAGAATATCGATTTTATTTCACTTGTGATCATAGAAAAAAAATATAAACAAGGATATAAACAAGGGAATTACATCTTGATATGATAATCTAAAAATAGAAAAAAAGAATTCTGATTTTTTTCTTTTCACCGGTGAAAAGAACAATTTTGTTCTTTTAACTGCTGTTATTTCACTGCAGAAATGTCATATTTTATCATTAGGTATAACAGAAAAATAAGTGTCATACAAATAAAATTTGATAGCAAATGATAACAATTGGGATACAAAACGGTGTTACGGTATTAAAATATGAGTATATTAAATGGGATTGTTCATGTATTGGTAAAATGTAATTTTCAAAAATAAATATCTACAAAAAAAGAATATATAGATAATAATCAAAGAGGCAAAATAAGTCTTATTGATTAGGTTTTATACCCGGTTTGATTAAGAAATATGCATCAATCGAAATCTAAAAAAAATGTTTACGATCATAAAATCGCAAATAGTAGCTTGCATTTTCATTGCGATACAAAGTGTTAATTATCGAGATCTCGTTCGATGCACTTAGCATTATTTATGGCTTTGAAATGTTTGAATAGGCGGAAATAAACGATACCTTAAACGATACATAAGTCCTTTGTTTTAAGGAATATCAGCGACTATTATGTTAGAATAGGTTTTCAACTTCACAACATATTTGTGTCGTTGTTATGTTTTGTATATTGTATCGAAACAAGTATTCAATCACTCATTTTAAAAACATTAACACATATGTTAAAAATTGGAAATTTAACGTGTATACGTGTTTGTTAAAATCTGACTTACTACTTAGCGCACATAAAATAAAAACATGACCCGCGTCATTCGAAAATGGGTCTTATTCAATATGCCGCTAGTGTCGCGCAGTTCGGCTAGGAGCTAGCCTGTCCGCATATGAGTCGCGTTCTGAGAAAACTGGGCAAAATGCATGAGCGTAAAGTGTCATCCTAGATTAGCCTGTGCAGTCCACACAGGCTAATCCGGGACGACACTTTCCGCATAAACTGGATTTTCAATAAGAAGAGACTTCATTTAAACGAAAAATGTAATAAAAGCGGAAATTGTCGTCCCTGATTAGCCTGTGCGGACTGCACAGGCTAATCTGGGATGACAATTTACGTACAAGCATTTTGTCCAGTTAAGAACACAGATAATGCCGTCAAGTTAAATTGTATAATTGGTGTTTAAGATTCATCTATTCCCCGGCAGTTTCTTATTTTGTTGAAAATATTAGCCTCGTTGTGGGAAAACTGGGCTTAATGCATGTCCGTGCATTCCGCAAAGGCTAATCTTAGAGGACACTTAAGAAACTTCTTTTTAAACGACAAATTCATTAAAAACGAAATGTGTCGTCCGGATTGGCCAGTGCGGACTGCACAAACTAATATGGGACGACACTTCATTTTTATGCATTAAGCCCCGTTTTCCAAGAACGCGACTCATATGAATTCCGACCTCCAAGTAAAACTCGTTATTATCAATGACTTTCCTTTTTTTAAAGTATGGTGATTTTTACAAGTCCAATTCTATTCACGATAGTTCTACGTTTACCTCCAATCGTCAGAAGTTAGACAAGCACATGTGTGGGCCGTCCAGAAGGAACTTTATACAGAATATGGCTTTTGAAATACACTACTTATTTAATTGTTTTAAATTAACATTCTTATGTTATTTGTCTATAATAATTTCTAAGTTGTGTATATGTATTAAAGCAATGTGTTTAACGTTTACAAAACGAGCCTTATTCAAAACGTATTATAACAATAAGGGGACTTCCCCGTGCGAACATCGTGCCTTTAATATTTTCTTTTACGGGAAACCAGGACACACAATGTAAACAATACAATAAAAAATAAATGAGCCCCGCTCTGTGAAAACAGGTCCTTATGCATGTACGCGTAAAAGGTCGTCACAGACTAGCACAATCTGGATTTTTGTTAGAAGAGACTTGTTTAAGACGAAAAATCCATAAAGGCGGAAAGTCAAATAAAAAGTTGTCATGCTTACCCGGTGGTAGCAACTCGTCGCCCATAAAGCTACCCGCGGGGATATTCTGTCTTCGCACTCTGTGTAAAACACCGTCCGTGACGTCAACGTCTGACGTAGAGGGTGATGTCATATCCGGCTCTATCTGGTAATGGTTTCCGTTGTGAGCGAAGGAGCCGAACTGAAAATGTAACCAAAATATCGAAAGAATTATTTTAATGTTTATTATGAAACATATAAAGATGTGCGTATTCAAATATATACATGTATTCCTGTTATTATATTCAAAATGAACACGAATGGTATAACACTTTCACCAATTTATTTACAGTAGACTGAATATACTATTGATTCTTTTGTGATAACTTATGGAAACAAAATCCTTTAATTCATTGGCTAATGCTTTATATTCCTTTCAAATTTCATTTTTTACATATAGATAACGTTTTAATTGTAAAATTTAAATAAACATATAACAGTATTAACGAAGCCGCCACAACCCGAACTGTCATCACATTTCGAATTATGTTGTTGTGTACCACAACTTTATTTATGAATTACAAAAAAAACAAACAGTTTAATTGAACACTTCTATTAGAACATCATTAATACAACTATTTTTTGTTCTTAAGAATTTAAGATCATTTAAGGATTTAAGGATACAACAATAGAAAATATACGGTTGGTGACATTAGATTTCATGTGTTAACAAACGAGTTTGATATAGCGTAAGAGTAGGCGAGACTTGCCTAATACATATATTCTATTTCCGTTTGCGGAACTTATTTCAGTGTCATATAAACAACCCAATTAGCCGTTTCTTTGACATCATGACACTCATGACACTCTGAAACATTAGGCGCCAGTGCTTACTTATAGATTGGCTTTCTCGAAGTGCAGTTTCAATACCATTACTAATATAGCCGTTGTGACATGACATTCCTATGAATGTTTTTGTAGAGATTCACGCTGTTTGAATAATGAGCCTATTCTTACTGATACTGTTGTTTTGCTGTGTTACCAGATTTTACTGTGTTACTGTTGCTTACCAGATTAAACTCGGCCTCCGCTGTCTCAGGCCGTCTGACCACTATGGAGGCCCCCAGTGAGGTGTCCTGGTACACGGAGAATCGAGCCTGTAATATGTTAAGCATGAACATGTGAGCCTCGCTCTGGAAAAACTGGGTTCCATGAATGTGCGTAATGTGTCGTCAAAGATTAGCCCGTGCAGTCCGCTTAGTCTAATCAGGGACGACACTTTCAGTTTTAATGGATTTTTTTCGTTTAAAAGAAGACTCTTCTGAACGAAAATCCCATATAAACGACAGGGTCGTCTCTGATTAGCCTGTGCGAACTGCACAGGCTACTCTTGGACGAAACTTTACGCACGTGCATTAAGAGCATTTTTCCAAGAACGTGGCTCATATTATGCTGATGTGCCCATGAAGAACAAGTACAGCAATCTATGTTAAAAGCTGTTTATCTATTTTTTTTTGAAAGTTAAACTGGGTTAATGAATATATATATATATATATATATGCATATACTTGAGTCCCGCTCGGTATCATCGGCATAGAAAAAGCCAGATTGCCTTTTTGCCTTATCTTGAAGGCCAAAATGCACATTGCAGGATCGGTCGTGTATCAAAAGCCAATATGCATCTTTTCGTGAGACAATAGTCAACCATGTTGTTTATATACATTAATAACACAGGAGGCGAAAAACAACAGGAATAGGGTTTTAATTATCTTATACTTTTTATGTTTCACTACAAAGCTTGACATTTTACCAACATATTATTTTGTATTCAATTCAGATAATAAGAGCCTTTCATTAGGTCACCGGAGTTGAAGAGAAGTTGTCAAACGCAAACCTTTTGTTTTATTCGGATTCAAACATTCTTGTACCCTTCTCACAGATATTATCAACGTGGTTACATACCTGTCGTCAGCCTGTTTAGGGGTACATACTATACATGCGTATTTTTAGGATGCTTTGATATATACCATATCAGTGTACGATCTAATTAACGGCAACATTAGGCTTGAGGCGATAGCAGTTATGGTGTGTTTAAGATTATATCTTTGTCTACATTTAGGGACATAAAATGCAACCGTTGACATCAAAATGTAGAAGCAATTGAACTGTAACGAGTAAAAGCAATAAAGGGGAATGTTTGAAGTATTTATCCCTTATATGCATGTTCCAACTTTAATTTATTTGGCAACCATACTATATTGATTATCACAAATAAAAGAATTCAATGGCAACATAACAGCTTGTGTTTATGTAGTTTCGGTGGTATAAAAACGCAAGCATAAAATCGTGCACTCCAATGGCATTTTTACAGCACCAATTATACACAATATTTAAGTAAGCGTTATCGAAAAAGCGACGTATCTTTTAAAACTCCACTCCTCAGATGGTAAATAAGATGTCTGTAGACGTGTTTATGTCCGACTTGCAGCTTAATCTTTAATAAGTGGCGTGTTCTGAGAAAACTGGGCAAAATGCTTGTGCGTAAATTGTCATCCCAGATTAACCTGTGCAGTCCGCACAGGCTAATCAGGGACGACAATTTTCGCTTATATGGAATTTTTCGTTTAAAAGATGTCTCTACTTAGCGAAAATCCAGTTTAGACGGTAAGTGTCGTCCCGGATTAGCCTGTGCGGACTGCACAGGCTTATCTGGGATGACACTTTCCGCACAAGCATTTTGCCCAGTTTTCTCAGAACACGCCACATATGTGCAATATGTGCAATATAAGGATATTTTGTTTCGAATGGTGCGTGTCCTCATGACCTTGAACTTGTTGTTTTTATCTCAACATCGGACAAAAAAATAGTCAGGATGTACGGAACAAAACAAAGGGAGGGGCGGAAAGAGATAATGAGCAAAGAATTTCGTTTTAATCTCTGCTCACTAATTTCTATGATTTCTAAAATTTAATTTTGTTACCTTATTCATTCTCTTTTGGAGCGTAACCTTGTCCGAGCCAATTATGTAGACAGGTGTGATTCCACTGGAAAACGGGTTTTTCTCTAGGGAAATGCGCACTGGACCGGATGTGAAGTTAAATTCAAATGTCATCGTTTTCGGAAACTCATATTCTTCGGATCTTTTTCTTCTGGTGATGTGGCCTGATAGTTTCTTTACAATCACGGTTTCTGGCAAAACAATAAAGCACACACCTTAACAAACGCTTTTCAAAAAATACAAAATGTAATTTCCGGTATATATTTCTCAATTCACAAAAAGGTATACAAACACAATACTATTTTTATTCCAAATATGAGTTAACTGACAAAAAGATACGCACGAATGATTTGAACAAAAATCAAGCCGAATTCATCCTATCAAACAAAACGAAAACAATGAACAAATAAGAACTATGTTTTGCTGATTAATTATGCCTCTTTTATAAAAATATTTAACAAATATTCCGATGTGGGCTCACTTCATGCGTGGAACTAGTTAATTCTTCACACCGTGAATGGTATGCCGCCGTTAAGAGCCTATATCACATACACATTTTTCGTCATTAAATGTGTTAACTTGCTATTATCATGGTATTATGGGAAGTTATACGTTCATGTATAATGACCTAAAAAAGACACAACAAAAAAGTTGATCTATGCGGGATTTGAACACAGGTGTAAGGGCTACTAACGCAATAACCATGCACGTGACCATTTCGGCATGTACTTTGAGGAAGTTGTTTCTACTTGATGTAAAGTGTGGTCATCAATTTTGAGCAAAAAACGAAAGAAATGACTGTTGTTAACCGATTTATGCCTAGCGTCTGGAAAAAAGGCATTGGCAAACAGCGTAGACCCAGATGAGACGCCGCATCATGCGGCGTCTCATCAGGGTATGCGCTGTTTGCTTAAAGGACTTTCTGTAAGAAATATTCTACATAAAGAAATACATATACTAGACATCCNTACAAAGAACGAAAAACGGACAGCAATTTGCCATCGATACCGGACCGAATGAGCTTAAACCAGAGATGCATACGGATATTACATATTACCGGATCATTGAACATGACGGTACATATTATTAATACATATATTAAGATTTTTATGACGTTTTTTAATTGTTATGTTAAAATTTTATATTTTGATATCTTTTATTGATCTAAACAACAAGCATTTTAAATCTAGCCGCTTATTAATGACTATTCTTAATATAAGAACTCAGTAACCTTTTCAGAAATTATTATTTATTACTCAATCTACAAATAAGTATTTCATAAACAAAAACACAACAATCATATTTTAGAAAAACATTCTAAAGACGCTTCTTTTAATCTGTCTTTTCACGACAAAAGTAAGAAATTTTCATTTATTTACACCGCTACATAATTTAGATTGTCCGAACAGAAGAGTTCTTACGCCGCTGCCCAATATGCTTACCAGATTAAACTCGGCCTCCGCTGTCTCAGGCCGTCTGACCACCATGGAGGCCCCCAGTGAGGTGTCCTGGTACACGGAGAATCGAGCCTGTAATATGTCAAGCATGAACATGTGAGCCTCGCTCTGGAAAAACTGGGTTCAATGAATGTGCGTAATGTATCGTCAAAGATTAGCCCGTGCAGTGCGCTAAGTCTAATCAGGGACGACACTTTCAGTTTTAATGGATGTTTTCCGTTTGAAAGAAGACTCTTCTGAACGAAAATCCAATATAAGCAAAAGGGTCGTCTCTGATTAGTATGTGCGGACTGCACACGCTACTCTTGGACGAAACTTTACGCACGTGCATTAAGAGCAGTTTTCCACGTGGCTCATATTATGCTGATGTGCCCATGAAGAACAAGTACAACAATCTATGTTAAAAGCTGTTTATCAATTTTCTTTTGAAAGTTAAACTGGGTTAATGAATATATATATATATATATATATATATATATATATATATATATATATGCATATACTTGAGTCCCGCTCGGTATCATCGGCATGGAAAACTCCAGATTGCCTTTTTTACTTATCTTGAAGGCCAAAATGCATATTTGAATGATCGGTCGTGTATCAAAAGCCAATATGCATCTTTCCGTGAGACAATAGTCAACCATGTGGTTTATATACATTATTCTAACACTACACGCGACTTGTTTTCTATAGACAAAGAAGGAAATCAAGGGTGGGTTATTCTGCAATTATTATGGGCGGAGCTTAATGTTTCGAAAATAGTTCAGAATAAATAAAGAAAATATTGCAGTAAAATTCACGTGCTCTAAAAGAAATGTTATAAATGTAGCATGTTTATAAGTGTAATGAAACAACAAATTGAATATTTGGTGATAAGTGGCATAACCACGCCTACAACGAATGTTATTTGTTAGGAAATGTAATAAAGAAAACATTTATAGCATGTCAGCTTTTCAGTAGCATCAATAAACGTGACGTCATTTAGTTTCTACGATTTTTGTTCTCAATGAAAGTGACGTCATTTGCAAAAAAATAAATGAATGAAAACGACGTCATATGTTTGTAACGATTCAATGACGTCACTAAATAGTTAACGTTGTACTTAGAATGGTGGAGTATTGAAAAATATAGTTCACGTCCAAAAGATTGAAACAAATCAATCAGAATCGTGTTAGAATCGAAATAATAATTTTCTATGATGGTTTGTTGTCGAATAACCATCAGTAAGGAGTATAGATGCGTGTTATCAAATCACTCGTGCTTCGCACTCGTGATTTAATTCCTACGCACCTATACTCCTTACTGTGGGTTATTCGACAACAAACCATGATAGGAAAATATTATTTCTTAAATAACACAGGAGGCGAAAAACAACAGGAATAGGATTTTAATTTATCTTATACTTTTTATGTTTCACTACAAAGCTTGAAATTTTACCAACATATTTTTTTTGTATTCAATTCAGATAATAAGCGCCTTTCATTAGGTCAGCGGAGTTGAAGAGAAGTTGTCAAACGCATACCTTTTGTTTTATTCTGATTCAAACATTCTTGTACCCTTCTCACAGATATTATCAACGTGGTCACATACCTGTCTTCAGCCTGTTTAGGGTTATCACGGAGTGTATATTGATATAATGATGTAATCTAGAGTCCGTGGGGTTATATACTATACATGCGTTTTTTAGGATGCTTTGATATATACCATATCAGTGTACGATCTAATTAACGGCAACATTAGGCTTGAGGCGATAGCAGTTATGATGTGTTTAAGATTATATCTTTGTCTACATTGAGGGACATAAAATGCAACCGTTGACATCAAAATGTAGAAGCAATAGAACTGTAACGAGTAAAAGCAATAAAGGGGAATGTTTGAAGTATTTATCCCTTATATGCATGTTCCAACTTTAATTTATTTTGCAACCATACTATAATGATTATCACAAAGAAAAGAATTCAATGGCAACATAACAGCTTGCGTTTATGTAGTTTCGGTGGTATAAAAACGCCTGCTTAAAATCGTGCACTTCAAGGGCATTTTTACAGCACTAATTATACACGATATTTAAGTAAGCGTTATCGAAAAAGCGACGTATCTTTTAAAACTCCACTCCTCAGATGGTAAATAAGATGTCTGTAGACGTGTTTATGTCCGACTTGCAGCTTAATCTTTAATAAGTGGCGTGTTCTGAGAAAACTGGGCAAAATGCTTGTGCGTAAATTGTCATCCCAGATTAGCCTGTGCAGTCCGCACAGGCTAATCAGGGACGACAATTTTCGCTTTTAAGGAATTTTTCGTTTAAAAGATGTCTCTACTTAAAATCCAGTTTAGACGGAAAGTGTCGTCCCGGATTAGCCTGTGCGGAATGCACAGGTTAATCTAGGATGACACTTTCCGCACAAGCATTTTGCCCAGTTTTCTCAGATGACGCCACATATGTGCAATATGTGCAATATAAGGATATTTTGTTTCCAATGGTGCGTGTCCTCATGACCTTGAACTTGTTGTTTTTATCTCAACATCGGACAAAAAAAATAGTCAGGATGTACGGAACAAAACAAAGGGAGGGGCGGAAAGAGGTAATGAGCAAAGAAATTCGTTTTAATCTCTGCTCACTAATTTCTTTGATTTCTAAAATTTAATTTTGTTACCTTATTCATTCTCTTGTGGAGCGTAACCTTGTCCGAGCCAATTATGTAGACAGGTGTGATTCCACTGGAAAACGGGTTTTTCTCTAAAGAAATGCGCACTGGACCGGATGTGAAGTTAAATTCAAATGTCATCGTTTTCGGAAACTCATATTCTTCGGATCTTTTTCTTCTGGTGATGTGGCCTGATAGTTTCTTTACAATCACGGTTTCTGGCAAATCAATAAAGCACACACCTTAACAAACGCTTTTCAAAAAATACAAAATGTAATTTCCGGTATATATTTCTCAATTCACAAAAAGGTATACAAACACAATACTATTTTTATTCCAAATATGAGTTAACTGACAAAAAGATACGCACGAATGATTTGAACAAAAATCAAGCCGAATTCATCCTATCAAACAAAACGAAAACAATGAACAAATAAGAACTATGTTTTGCTGATTAATTATGCCTCTTTTATAAAAATATTTAACAAATATTCCGATGTGGGCTCACTTCATGCGTGGAACTAGTTAATTCTTCACACCGTGAATGGTATGCCGCCGTTAAGAGCCTATATCACATACACATTTTTCGTCATTAAATGTGTTAACTTGCTATTATCATGGTATTATGGGAAGTTATACGTTCATGTATAATGACCTAAAAAAGACACAACAAAAAAGTTGATCTATGCGGGATTTGAACACAGGTGTAAGGGCTACTAACGCAATAACCATGCACGTGACCATTTCGGCATGTACTTTGAGGAAGTTGTTTCTACTTGATGTAAAGTGTGGTCATCAATTTTGAGCAAAAAACGAAAGAAATGACTGTTGTTAACCGATTTATGCCTAGCGTCTGGAAAAAAGGCATTGGCAAACAGCGTAGACCCAGATGAGACGCCGCATCATGCGGCGTCTCATCAGGGTATGCGCTGTTTGCTTAAAGGACTTTCTGTAAGAAATATTCTACATAAAGAAATACATATACTAGACATCCCTAATTTTGGAAATAAATTGATCCAATCAAGAAGGATGGAAGAGTCCACTAGGCATAAATGGGTTAAAATCAGGTCAATTGTTAGCCTTATTAACTCAAACATAATTTTCTAAATTGCAACTAATGATTTATAGTATATGTTTGTCCGTAATGTTATTTCTCCTCATTACATGCATCAATCTTCTAGTTTTGTACTCTGCAACAATGCATAGTCAATCTATAAACATGTCATTTAAACTAAGCAGAATCAACCTTTTTGTAAAGCCCGTGGAAAAGCTCATACATCTTCCATGTTTGTCATTATTAATGTTTTCACAATCCCGGTCAAAAGCCAATGAGTAAATAATAATGAGACGCACACGTATTGTATATGTTCGCAATTAATCTTAATACCAACTCAAATACAAAAATACATGTGATCTAATTAATCACGTAGGAAGGGCGATAGTGTCACTAGCCTTTACTTGTTAATATAACAAAGTTCTGCGAGTGAAGGATCATGAAGTGTATAGTACATTTGAATCTCATCGATTCGTCATATGTGACGCGTTCTGAGAAAACAGAGCATAATGCATGTGCGTAAAGTGTCGTCTCAGATTAGCCTGTGCAGTCCATACAGGCTAATCCGGGACGACACTTTCCGCCTAAACTGGATTTTCGCCAAGAAGAGACATCATTTAAACGAAAAATTCCATAAAAGCGTAAATTGTCGTCCCTGATTAGCCTGTGCGAACTGCACAGGCTAATCTGGGACGACAATTTACGCACAAGCATTATGCCCAGTTTTCTCGGAACGCGACACATATTATCTACATATTAAATCGTCCATTAATCATACTGAACTTCATGTTTGTCTTTTTTAGCTGCTAATGGATGATTTCAATGGCGGAATTATTGGTGCTTATCCGATTGAACCTAAACTGATTTGTGTTTCATAGGTGAAGGACCGATGTGCCTCGAATTTAGTGCTACCGTTTCCATGGCATACAAAGCTTACTTCCTTACATTTACCTCTCGAACGTTCATACGCGAAGGACTTTTTTTAAACCCATTTATGTGTGCCTAGTGGACTCTCCCATCCTTCTTTATTGCATCAATTTATTTCCAAAATAAGGGATGTCTAGTATATTTATTTCTATATTTAGAATATTTCTTACAGAAATTCCTTAAAGCAAACAGCGTAGACCCTGATGAGACGCCGCATAATGCGGCGTCTCATCTGGGTCTACGCTGTTTGCCAAGGCCTTTTTTTCTAGACGCTAGGCATACATGGGTTTAAAACAAATCATTCTGAACCCATAGGCAAACATTGTGTAGTTTAAAAGAAAATCTTAAACACACGGACTTTAAAATAGATGGATCCGGACTATTCACGAAAAGTTCAAACTCAATTTAAGCTTTTCCCCAAAATCACACATAAACTGTGTGGGTGTGGGTTTTGAAGTTTATAAGGTCCTTCCGCGTCCGAGGCTGCATTATGTGTAGATCCGGATGGTGTCCCAATACTCCTACATAATTAACTTTCTGAACTCACGAAAGTTGAGACGAATTTTGAATTAAAGCTGCTATTGCCAGCTTTGTCGTTGTAACTGAAAGATTTTCAATTTGTATATGGTCTTGTGTTGTCGGGGGGAAGCCGGAGTACGCGGAGGGTACCCCGCCTGTCCGGTAAGGTGACCAAAAACCAAACTCACATGCTTCTGGGATCGGGGTAGCCTATATGAGAGCGCGTGTACCAACCACTGCGCTAACAGAACAGAAAAGAACAGAAAATACTGTATAACTCCCAGGTATCCATAGATACAACATGGGGAACAAAACAGTCCACAGATAAGCTCGCATGTTCCTTCGTGTAAAATAATTTAATTACTAAACGCGTGTTATTCACAAGCGATTATTGGCTTATGCGGTAAGTTAATTTAAGAATGATTGACAGATGTAGACGCGTCAATTGCGCCATGAGATGCGACCTGCGGGCTGACAGTCGTGAATAAACACAAATTCTTCTTGCTCAAATCTTACCTGTCTCATAATCAACCGAAGCTGTAAGCGTTGTCAGCGTGAGAACAATCATCACCATCACCGCCAATGACAACATCCTGAGGTCCGATATAAAACAACCGAGCCTTCTGTTTAGTTATTTATTCCAGATAGTTACAACATAACACTTTGTTCAATTACGAACCCGTATGTTCGAAATTATTTTCAGGTTTAAATTTGATATCACATGCTTTATATTGTACTGAATGTTACAATGCAAACTTAAGGATTATTTTCACATACAAAAATAAACAATTACTCTTAAAAAAAATCAGTTTGTTAAGAAATGTTTTGCAACACTTCCCTTCCTAATTTAAAACATCCAATCGCCTGACACAACCCAACCGAGTGGTTAAGAAAACGCTTGGTTATCTTACTTCCGAAAAAATCCAACGTCCGAAAAACAAAACTAAAACACATACAAGGTATTTTATCTATAGACATCAATGCAACAAATCTTTATCACCATTAATGGACACACTTTACAAAGTCGCCTCCCAAAAAACACATGGCCCGATGATCAGCATTGCAAACGCACCGTCCGACACTTGAGGCCAAGCAAACACAGGCTATCGTTTCCTGGGCAATCCGTTTGTTTTGTTTATTTCAGTCTAATCAATGATGCACAGACAATAATGCAAACAACATATACTATAACAATAATGAGTTACTAGAAACCGAATGATGACATATATTTAAATTCGGTGATGTGTAATATTAAATAAAATAAACTACCTTAGTCGTTTTTATCTTTACACTGATAGTTGACAAGAAATTCGAAATTACATCTACCGGTATATTAAAAGGATCATGTTTCACAGAATATTAGATGGGAACGAACATGAAAGCAATTTAACCTTAATACGGGAGAGAACAGAATAATGTAAGGGTCATCATTCTCTACTCACGTGCACCTGTTTGCAGTTTGACGTCACGGGCACCTGTTGGCAATTTGTCGCCACGGGCAACGGTCCGCAGTTTGACGTCACGGCAGCTGTTCGTAGTTTGACGTCACGGGTATCTGTTCGTAGTTTGACTTCACGGGCACCTGTTCGTAGTTTGACGTCACGGGCACATGTTCGCAGTTTGATGTCACGGGCACTTGTTCGCAGTTTGACGTCACCGGAACGTATTCGCAGTCTTGCGAATTTTCGTTCCAACTGTTTCGTTGCAAAGTGAAAGAAGAGTGTATATGAACGACCAAATCATGTTATTCGTGTAAAAAGGCTTATGCATATATGAGTTATAAGCAAACTTGTACTGCGTTATTTATTCCCTTGAATGTCTAACAAATTTCCGACCTCGGTTCCACTAGTGTGCCAGTTGTTTTTGGTAAAACGGTACTGAACTCCCATCGCTCAGTTACTAAGTTAGATAGATTTTATCATTTGAAATTGTATAATGCAGAATACATGCTCGAGCAAATGAGACGCTGAAAAATACACGTATGAGGTAAAAGTATTTTAATGGCCCATATTTTCTGCTCATTATTTAACATTATTTGGCTGCCTCTGTCAAGTGGAAACGCTGTGCCATTTCATGTTTCATTATATAAATTATCCTGAAATGTGTTATTTTAGCCGCGTCATGCAAAAATGGGTCTTATATCATATGCGGCAAGATAAAGTGACAGCGTAGCTTCTGACCAGAGAGTGCGAATGCGCGGTATGCTATGGAGCAAGGCTGTTCGCATATGGCATAAGCCACATCTTCGAATAACGCGGATCATCTATTATCTTGACATTTGCCATTAAAATCATGATAACCGTTAATGCGCATCGTGCGTTTGTTGCTCATATAAATCATTGTTATTGTGTATACAATCATGATCCTGAAGCTGCACAGGTTTGCAGTATTTTAATATTAATCGGAGTTTGGATTCTATTAATATACATTCATTTTCATTATTCTTTTTTATTTTATTTTTAAAACGAAATAATTGGCACGCACCTTTCCTGTTTTGTTATACACAGCTTAGAGTCAGTTTCAGAGTGAATCCTTAACCCGCTCATCGCTGTGCGTTTCCAGTTTCCTGATATCCAAACATGTGTCTGTGATCGAAGACCTTTCAACCTGATTTAGCATTCCAACAAATTTAGAAATAAGAAATATCTTTACCAGCATGATCTCGTTAGTGTGGGGTTCGAAGAAAATATGTGTTCATCTTTTCATTTTGTTTATTAATTATGCTCCAATACAATTCGTGACTGCTCTTACAGCAATCCATCACGAGTTTTTCTCTGAAACAAACACGTGATGGTGTGGGAGAGCAACGTTAGAAAGGAAATTACCAGGAGATGTTAATGACGTAATCAAAGGAATAACCTGTGTCTTTCCTTAGATGTCTTGTAGTAATGTAAGATGAACTATGTTACTTCCTAGTTGAACTGTCTGTTAGTTAGGAAAATTATATATATAAATCGATTTTGTGTGTGTTTATTTTTAATTCCGATCTTATTCGATACCCTCTAACACAACTTATTACATACATGTATTACATATACAACGCCAACATTATATCTTTCTTCCATTCCAGTCAGACAATATGTTTTTATACGGGCGATATGTTTATTTCTCAAACGAACACAACTTCAAAATGATGCCCAAAGACTTAAATTGAGCCCTGCTCTGTGAAAACTGGGCTTAATACATGGTCGTACAGTGTAGAAGAGACTTCCTTTGAAAGTGTCGACCCCGATTAACCTGTGCAGACGACACTTTACGCAAATGGATTGCGCCCAGTTTTTTTTTCAAAACGAGGCTCAATTGATCAGCTAATTCTTTCATGCAATCCCATGCTTGCTTTAATGCGTGCCGAAAGACATATTTTTCTTTGTATAACAAACAAAGAACATGTATTTTGATTTAAAAAATAAAGTATATTAGTAAAATGCCTGTAAGAAAAAGGTGTAGTATAGCAGAATAGCTAAATTGCATTAATTCTTATTTTAGACCAAGCAAGTCGTAGCATAACGAGAGTGTGTAAACAGACTTTATGTTGAATTTTAATGATAATCAAATTTATTTTTAGCATGGTCTTCTGAATGGCGCCGTGAAAGCACATTTTTATATCATTCATTTAAGAAGAATATAACATGTCTCATACCTTTACGTCTATATCGACCTGATACAAAAGTGCCTGATATATTTATTTGTATCAGGGTAGTAGCCGCACAGTGTATAAACCAATTGTATCATCCCCGGATGTTGCGATGTGATTGCCATGGCAATACTTACATACCGCTGTCAAGTTTGATACAAATCAATGGATTAATACTGCAAAAAAGTAAGTAAACTCTTTACTTTAGATGTCGTAGAGAATTAAGTTTCCCTCGAGAACGTATAAATCCGCTTCGAAGAAGTTGTTGTTTATGAAAACATTGAAAATCACCGAAGAAAACTGGAAAACACGTGTTGTTCTATGCCAGAATATCCTTTTTTGTCTAAAATCTGTTTCGAAATATACATATTTTTGTATGTAATATATTGCAATTGAAGTCAAATAACTGTTATGATACATATAATCTATCGGGGATGATACAATTGGTTTATACACTGTGAGCCCGTTATATCAGTAAATGTTACTCTTTATTATTTTTATTTCTCGTAGCATCGACAGAATCGTCATTTTCGGTAGAAAGGAATGAATCTGATTCAACAAAGCAAACACTTTAATACCTAGATGTAGTGCATTAAGACACAAACAACGAAAAATATTTAAGATTTCAAGATTAAGGGCAAATGACGTCATTAATACGTCAAAAGTCAAACAAGATATACCTTCCCGCCAAACATGCATAGTCGTAGTCGTAGCAATAATATTTCATTGTTTCTTTTGAAAAGAGGACATAAAGGTATGATAAAAAAAACTAACTGTCCTATCGTGTTGTAATATAACATGCTCGTTAAATATTGTATGAAAAACGACTCTATAAGTCTCGCCGTTCTTGCAATCTAATCGTCACCTGTTATATAATAAAAACGAGAGGCAGCAACCTGTTATTGTCTATAAAAATTCATTGCATGAATAATCTTTTAAAATAAGGTATAATAAGTACTATTAATTTGAAAACGCTATACAAATTTATGTACAGACCCATTTGTCCGGCATTATTTGGCGTTTTTACGCATTGACCATACAATATGAAAATACATGAAGCAAAACTATACTTTGCTTGAGCCTTAATTGTCTCCAATCACGCACATCTTTTCCATTGCCGGCAGCAATGTAGTCATGCGTTTTTGTCGCTTCCCCGGGTGAGAGTGTGTTGATTGACTGATAACGAACACTACCACATGGTCTAACCATCGACATGGCCGTTGTTAATTTGGCGAACGTCACAAAAAAGTGCAAACTAAGGAAAGCACGTGTTGGAACAGAAATACGACTTGACACAATTATAAGTTAAAACCAATTAATTTTTAGCTCGATTGCATTGAAAGCCTAAGGTTTATTTGAAACGCTCTCGAGTACGTGTTGCCTAAGGGGGAGATCCAAAGAACGCTCCCACAGTCGGGATCTCGGTCGCTAGGCGGACACCATATCCACTAAGACACAGTTAATGTTCATGGGGTCATTTTTAAATTTGAAAAATAAAGGACTACACCAATTTGCTCTTTGAGAAATAGCTAAATCTTGTAAGGGCAGGTTACGAATGGATAGCTAGATAATGCGTACTATTAATACCTGGATTTTAAGATAGCATAAGCATCGCCATGCAAAACTCGGATTATGAAATATGCACTCAACGTAGCTACATACCAGCCTGCGCCAATGGTCTCGAGCTACGATGGCCAAATACGGCATAAGACCCATTTTCGCATGACGCGGCTCATACACGACCAATTAGAACACAGTTGTATAATAACCTTAAGGCGCTTGGCTGTCAACGGTTTAAAGAAAAACTGACAGGACAATCGAGCCGCGTGTTCCCTTTTAGAACGTTGTTGTTGTTCTAGTTATTATGTTGCTAAAAATGTGGAAAAAAAACAACCGTTTATAAAGCACACTTCACAAATAATTTAAAAGGAAATTCTGATGCTAGTGTTTGTTTATGGCAAAAGAGTTGATGGTATTACGTCAGAATATATATAAATGTATATGGCAAACATTTTGTGAAAAAAAGACCTTATTGGGCCCATTTTCCATTCCAAAAGTTACCGTTCATATTTAACGTGTGTCTGATGCGAGCAATACACTATCTTCAATTATGTACAAAATATTTCAAACGATCATTTGTTCATATATTGGAGGACATTTTTTCCTAACATTTGATGTTTCGTTTTGGGATATTATTATTTTACATGAACCTTATTTTTTGTGATCTGATCGAAATCTGATACGTCGTTACGGTGGTAACTGAAATGTAATTAATAAACATACAATTTATATGAAATATAAGCATATTTTTAATTCCGTTCATTAATAGTAAACACAATATTCGTGAATTCTAAATTGATGGAATTTGTGTTAACTATTAATGAACGGAATTAAAAATATGCTTTTATTTCATATAAATCGTATGTTTATTAAATCTGGTCAACAAGAAGATCTTAACATTTGTTTTACACCCCTTATACGATAATAAGTTTATATTTGATATTGTACTATTATAAACTATTTAAATCATGTATTGAGACAAACGAAGAAATCCGTTTAATTATTTTTTTATGACATAGTCTTCGAGGTGTTTTGATATGTTCATTAGATCTAAATGTTATATATTCATGAAGATCTCTAGCTCTATAAATCACTGTAATTAGACAATATGACGCTCATCGCGTCCGATAAACGACCAACCATTTAAATGTATAGTCGTATGTGGAATATGTTATGAATAAACTCGCTTTAGGAAAATAATTATAGAAAATTGATGTTCTTTTTATTTTTCACTTTTCTAAATTAGTTCGATATCTTTTTTTAATGACCGCGTGTAGGCGTTTTATGACTGTTTGATTTGACAGGATTACGTCATGGATTTAACACGATACCTCCGTAGGTCGCACTGCATTTGCTGTTTTAGGAAGTTGAGAACCTAAATGTACTGCTGTAATATGTTGACATTATGTAAAGAAACAAACTGTATTCGTTCAATTATAAGAATCATTATTTAGCCATAAGTGTGGTAAATAAGGTTTCTTACTAGCTGACTGACTCATCGACTCACCCACTCGCTCACTCATTCACCGACCGACCGACTGTGTCACTCACTCACTCACTCACTCGCACACACTCTCACTCACTCACTCACTCACTCACTCACTCACTCACTCACTCACTCACTCACTCACTCACACACTCACTCACTCACTCACTCTGAACTTAATGAACACTGGTTTTCCGCTAATATGCATGTGGTACAAATAAAATCCATTGGGTTATGTATTGATTTTTAAATTAAAATGATCTCGAATCTTCTGCCGATAAGTATCCATTCTACACAAGAGCATATGACATTAGATAGTTTTTTTCTTTTGATTTTTTGATCTCCGAATAAAGTCTTTTAGGGCCGCGCTCTGTGAAAAAGCGGTTTAATGCATATGCGTAAAGTTTCGTCTCAGATTAGCCTGTGTAGTTCGCACAGGCTAATCAGGGACGAAGCTTTCCGTATCAAGAGAATTTTCGCAAAGAAGACGCTTCCTTTATACGAAAAACACCATAAAAGTGGAAAGTGTCCTCCCTTATTAGCCTGTGCGGTCTGCACAGTCTAATCTGGGACGGCACTTTACGTACATGCATTAAACAACTTTTTTACAGAGCGAGGATCATTTAGACTCGGGTACAGTAATCCACTGATTTTATGTAGCTATGTTGATACTTTTTAATCGTGTTTATGGGACGAAAATGTCTAACATACGTGCGGTGCTATTCAGCACACAATGCTAGCACGCCTTTTCGCATTTCGACTGATTGCATTTTATTTCTACAACGCCCATATATGCACTCGATCTTTGCGGCAATTGCTTTTATCTGAATCTCGACACTTTAGGAAAAAAACAGCACATTTGATCCTATGTTACGATCAGCACTCATCCATTTGATATTCCAATGCAAAGTTTAATTCAGCTTATTTTATTTAAACGGTATTTTGCGATTTTTAAAGGAATTCAAATACACCAGCATTGTTTTTACACCTAGAAACGAGGATTAAAACATGTATGAACCATGTGATTCGAAAATGGGTCTTATGCCTTATGCGGCAGGCTCAAGGCCAGACAGTGCAGACTATAGCTTAAGACCCATTTTCGCATGATGCGACTTATGTATAGCACATTTCGAAGTAACTCTACTTCACATAGTATTATCACGTTGTATATTATGAACATATAATGTGCTATTTTTATACTAAGTGGATGGGCATTGTATACTGATTGTAAAATGATGGACAATTCCACAGTGGTATCGGTCCAAAATAGGTTATACAATGGGTTTCCCGTTATGATAATTCATTTGGGCCGCGCTCTGTGAAAAGGGGGTTAAATGCATGTGCGTAAAGTGTCATCCCATATTAGCCTGTACAGTCTTATCAGGGACGACACTTTCCTCCTTTATGATATGTTTCTTTTAAAGAAAGTCTCTTCTTAGCAAAAATCCAGTTTAGGTTGAAAGTGTCGTCACTGATTAGCCTGTTCAGACTGAACATGCTAATCTGGGAGGACACTTTACGCACATGCATTAAACCCCCTTTTCACAGAGCGAGGCTCGTATGTTTTTAGGACCATATAGAATGTCTTTTAAACTTCTGCTTGTGCAATATCTTTTCTAGAATAATAACTGTTTAAACTCTTCAATTAACCGACGTAAAAACAAAACAAATATGTTCGTGGCTTAATTTGCAGCAAAAAATCAAGTTTTTTTTTAGATCATTTTCAATTATGAACGTTGCGAAAACAATTACATGTATATTCTTTCGCCTACACATACTTTTTAATTTTTTGAACATACGCAAACTAATTAACGACTTTTTTAACGACATACACATACTTATTTACGACGTTTTTTACAACATACATTGCAGCATCCTTTCTTTAAAATCCAACTTGTATGTGTAGGTAAAATACTCTCCTTGTGTGCACTGCTGGTCATTTGACCATACGAACTAAAATATTGACATGAAAGCGAAAGATAAATAAGCCTGCCTCTACACTTTTGGAAGTAAGTCTGCAAATATATGGCGCTTTCCAGTAACTTAACGGTGTCTTTGCGTTTAAAGTTTAACCCTATTTGTCGATTGTACCAAACGCGTAAGGCTTATTTTAATGCTCTCGAGTTCGTTTCCTGGCTAGAACCAGTACTTGGTGTCTTTGGGGGAGATCCAAAGAATGCTCCAACATTGGTTATCGAACCCGCGACCTCCCGGTCGCTGGGCGGACACCGAATCCACTACGCCACGGAGTCCTTTCCCTCAGTAAGAAAGTAACGTCAAAGGGCAATCGTTACACAGTGACCAGACGCACCTTGTGAATTGGGATGCTCGAACAAACACGCACACGACAAACCGTTGTCAGTAATTTCTTTAAAATGTCCGCTTTTGTTGTATCAGTTATTTTTTTGACGTACATCTGGACACGGAATTGTTTTACGATTCGCACCAGTATGGGTCGATAGTTCGGAGTTGACATTTCGTGTTAATACTGACGTTTTTGTTCAACGTTATTGTGCTGCAAATATTTATAAAGTGTAGTTATACAGTTAATTAGATATATCGATTGAGCCACCTTTTCGGAAAACTGGGCTTAATGCATGTGAGTACAGTGCTGTTCCAGAGTAGCCTCTGCAGTCCGCATCGGTTAATCAGGGACGAAAATTTCCGCTTTTATTGTATTTTTCATTTAAAGGGAGGTTCTACTAAGGCCAAATAAAAAAATAGGTCCGTTTCCGGTCGCCCGACCGTGTCTCCAGAATCGGCGCCGACCCTCAACTTTTTATTGGGGTCGCCAAAAAAAAAAAAAAAAATTCATTTTCGTGTATTTCAGTTCAATTCTCCATTCTAGTACCCGAAAGACAAAAATAATAATAAAAAAAAAATCCCTACCTACCGACCCTGTTTTTTTTCCAAGGAGACCGGAAACGGACCTTTTTTTGGCCCAAGGGAAAATCCAGTAAAGGCTCAAAGTGTCGTCCCAAATAAGCCTATGCAGACTCCACAGGCTAATCTGGGACGACAATTTATGCACAGGCATTTAAGGATATGAAAAATAATTTTCTTGACAGTCTTTGTTTCTATCATCCCAGCTACATCGAAATATACATGAAATAACGAAAACTGTCAAATATGAATTGAAATGTTTAACAGCAATAGCTTTTTAATTCTACATTTCAACAATACGTTGTAAAAATATTGGCGGTTGCCGTCATACTTTTAATCCTTATTGTTGTTTAAACTTGCTTTATGGAAAGCTGATATCCTTTGAAAATCCAATTGACATGTCACTTAAACCGAATTTAATTGGAAATGTTTTCCTGATATTGTTTTTTATTTAAAAACTGCGTGGAAAAACTTCAATGAGTAACATAAATGTAACAGAAGTACATTTTTCTTTCATCGCTTGGTCCATTTGCACGTTTTTTTTTTATAATTAATAGTGCCGTAACCACAGTGGCTTAGCGTAAGTAATGTTGTCGTATGAATAATATCAAATTATATCGAAGCATTCAGGAGAGAATCGTAAATTACTCATTGTGTTATTTATCTTAACAATATCTTCACAAATATATCACGATTGTCATTTATTGCAATCGTAGCATTACGCTTATGATCTGCTAATACATCAAAGTGACCTTTTTCCACAGATTTTCGTTATTTTATGATCCTTTCAATAAAAAAAGTGCTAAAGATCTCGGCATAGCAGACCTATTAATTAAACGGGTCTCGTTTTAGGAAGACGGGACTTAGTGCATGTGCGTAAAGTGTTGTTCCAGATTAGCCCATGCAGTGTGCACAGGCTATTCAGGGACAACGCTTTCCGCCTTTATGGATTGTTTGTTTAAAGAAAGTCTCAATAAAATGAAAATCCAGTCTGGGCTGAAAGAGTCGTCCCTGATAAGCGTGTGCGGCCTGCACAGGCTAATCTTGAAGGACTCTTTACACAATGCATTAAGCCCGATTTCTCAGAACGAAGCTCAAATCAACTGCATTCGCAAGGATTTAAACAGCCGAGATAAGAACAGACCGGAGCTCCATCTATTTGGCAATCTAGACTGAAGACTCATTTGGACCTGAATTTAAGCGCTTTCAGTTCAAAGGGAAACATGTATCTTCCAGAATATCTTTGAAATGAGTGAAAAGCGCTTTGATTTTATCATCAAACAATGATTGTTTTATTAACATTATCATGTTTTCAAAAAACATTTTGCTTTTAAAAGTATTTTTGTCTGTTTGCTATACGATTTTTTTTAAGAAATATGACCAAAAATGAAAATCGCCAATTGTCAATCTCTGAGCATGTCCCATTAATTAACAGTCATGTATACATTTCACGTTTGAACAACGACCACATATTTTGCGGTGTCAGGAATTCCACGCATGACTAGAAAGTTTCTACTTCCTTTTCCGGTAACATGAAACAAGATTCAAAAAGCACTGCACGTGTCCGCGTTTTTGCTCCCTTATTTTGTCCCTTTGCGAAGATAAATCGTGTAGTTTCGCCGCTATTCGTTCCTCGTCTTCGGCTAACTTTGCCAAATCCCGTAATAAATCGATTTTGAATTTTCCGTCCCAAGGGGCGATGTTGTTCACCTCGTTCTGAAAATAGAACATAATCATGGTTATGAATAAGGAAGTATATTTTATTTGCCGATTAAAATACTTTTTATTATGCTTGAATATTTGTGAATGTATCGAGCATTTTTCATTACTGGAAAATGAGACAAAAAACATATTTGTTTTTATCTCGCAAGCGTTCATTCAAAGAATTAATCGTTTTTATTATTTGATGACACGTAATAAAAACACAGCTACATCCCATATGAATGGTTCATTTATAATATGTGTGTACTTGCAGATACATACACCTTTAGATTAGTTAAAAACATAAACATAAAAATAAATAAAAGTATGAAAGAATAAAAGAATAAAAGAATAAAAGAATAAAAGAATAAATGAATAAAAGAATAAAACAATAAAACAATAAAAAAATAAAAGAATAAATAAAACTTAAGAATATTTTTATTCATGAAATTGATCAAAGACATGTTTTGCGTTTCTGTCCNTATAGTGCAAACATGCACAAAGGTATTGTAATAATGAGAGAGTAAGTAAACAAATCCCCCCTAAAGGGAAACGCTGCGAAAATTTCCACGCGCACAATTTTTCCCCCAAAGTGGAAAATCCCTCTTAAAATTTCTCCCACATAAGGGCTAAAGGCCCCTTCCCCCACAACCCAGAAAAACCCCTGCGATTAAAATACTTTTTATTATGCTTGAATATTTGAGAATGTATCGAGAATTTTTTCATTACTGGAAAATGAGACAAAATACATATTTGTTTTTATCTCGCAAGCGTTCATTCAAAGAATTAATAGTTTTTAATTATTTGATGACACGTAATAAAAAACACAGCTACATCCCATATGAATGGTTCATTTATAATATGTGTGTACTTGCAGGTACATACAACTTTAAACTGTATTAATGTCTTAAAATGGATTAGTTAAAAACATAAACATAAAAATAAATAAAAGTATGAAAGAATAAAAGAATAAAAGAATAAAAGAATAAAAGAATAAAAGAATAAAAGAATAAAAGAATAAAAGAATAAATAAAACTTAAGAATATTTTAATTCATGAAATTGATCAAAGACATGTTTTGAGTTTCTGTCCCGACTCATGCTTGATAAAATGTGACATTTCATTATAATCATGCTACAAGTAACACAAATCACCCTACAACGTTTCGATAACGAGGTTTCATTGTATTCAGCCGTTTCAAAAACCCAACTAACATCTTGATAATTTGATGTTATTATGACGACGCAAATTAGGTTCGTTGAAAAACAGACATTTTAACCGCAAGGAGCGTTGCTTTCCAACGCTGAGCTACATTGGTTATTACATTACAATAGCCGACTAGAGGTTCTGTTTCCCCGAGGCTGTATTTTTAATGCCAGTTTTAAATTTCCGTGCGTATTAAACCCGAGTATAACGAAATATGAATGCTAATGGGAAGAGATATTGGCGCGCACTTTTACAGGAGAACGTTCTTAGAACCGCGGAATAATATTGTAATATGTTATTATTTCACAGTATAGTCCAACATAAACCATACACTGCTTTGAGCTTTAAGGATTTATTTAAATTAATTAATACGGTCATCGTTGAATCGTCATTTTCATCCATTTTGTTTTTGTTTTACTATCCACAATCGTCATTGGGTTTGTCTTTTTAGATCCAATTGATTTTGCATACAATACATACAATGCAACAGTTGTCGTTAATAATGGCATGCATATATATTATGTATTTCCACTTGTCAGTGATTTAAAGTATATACCATCACATTATTCAAGAATATATCATACTTGATAATGCAAAAATACATTCACATATATGAACTGCAAAGAATCCACTATTCACATAAATATTATTGACAATTGTAATACTTTGCATATGACAGTGTTTTCAAATTTAACAACGACATTAAATGTAAATCTTAACCGAAAGCGATTGCGGAGTTACTATGAGTGTACTAACTTTGCACAACTCTCTTGTCGAAACTGAAAACTAAGATAGTTAATGTGAGTTCATGTTGTCTTAAATATGTTTCTTTATATGAGTTCGTGAGATTAATCAAACCTCTGTTTGTTGTCAAACGCAATACAGCTACTTTGGCGTAACGCACCTATGAAAGAAAGTGCATATACGTCTGGTTGTAACATCATTGATATAGTTTGCCGCTGAATGCAGCAATTTCACTATCATATTGATAAGTATCAGGGACGGTGTCACACGCACGTAGTAATGTGAGTCAATATGCTCTCAGTCTTTGACAGGAGGCGACGGTTTTGCTACCAGTCCCAAAATTACGATTGAATATGCTTTTGTATCACGTTTTTTGCGCACAATCCCGTGATCGTCATAGGTTATATTATTCAACAAATTCTGTTTTCTGACTGCAACATATTTGATTTTCCATCAAGGAATGAATACTTAAACTTTATCGAATCAAATTGATCGAGTTAGGCAGATAATTACAGTGATCTCCTATGTCATTACCAGATTTAATCATGTTTTGTAAAAAAAATGCACTGCATAAGGTTGATTCTGTACCAAATTCAATAAAATGGCAATCCCAAAATGTCCACAGTGTCACGCTATGTTTCTTTATTTGAGCAGACATCCATTTGTAATCATAGTAGAAAACAAATCTAAAAAAGTTCCGAACTCGTGTTTTGTATAAATGAATTTAGACGTCAGACGGAGACATATAGCCAGAGTCTATAGATCAACCATTCATATGGTAATTATTTTACTACAACGACGTTTCAAATGTTTTATGAATACACACACATTAAGGATGTATGTTTCGTTTCAGGCATTTTTTTTTCAACTTAACCAAATTATCATTTTCTGTCTGATGAATTTAAAGTCTTTATTTGTGACAAATATTAAATAAAAAATTGGGATCATCCTGAATTAGTTTTAGATATTCAAGTTTTTTTTCAATACCATATATTTTGTACAAATCGCCATACTGGCAATGCATGAAACGGTAATGGTGTTAAAATGTGTGAATAATACATCCTACTGAACCATGCAATTGTTGTTTAACTGAATACAGACGAACATATTTTATTTTATTTTATTTAGCAAAAGGAAACCCACAATGGGAGTGCACAATTGATATTTAAGGGTATTACGAATTCCCAAAATCTTAAAGTTTTGACAGTTTGTTGTCAGGTGCAATTTCTGACATGCAATACATATACATTTTTTTTTCCTGTTATAATTTACAAAAGTGCTTGAACTTTTAAAACAGTAAAGACATGTGTTTACCAGCCTAAAATATAGGGAGCGGATTTGAAAGGTCACCGTGAGTT
>VMBQ01007920.1:2615-18236 GCA_007657795.1 Dreissena rostriformis
ATTATTGATCGTTTAATAGCTGCAACCATGAAATAAATCAAATGGGATTGTTGTTCGGGTCAGTGTAGCGTTCGGCTTCCCATTCAACCGGTTGAAACCTCCAAGCATTTGAAATGACTGTTTCAAAACGATGATCCGAGATTTAATCGTTTTTATTCTACTTCTTATTTCTGTATTGTCTTTTATGGCTACTAGCTGATGAAAATAGAGCATATCCTCTAATAAAAAGCTGTCAATGCAAATCGCTGTTGCCATTATATTTACATATGAATTATTTAATCCTAACCCGTTGACACAAATATTGAAAATGACAGGCTTTGATCCCATGGTAATAATACAACATGCACATCTGATAATGCAGTCGAAAATTCATTGGGTTTAATTAAAGAGGAAGATAGAAGATAGCATGTAAGATGCGATCAAATCGACCACTTAAAGAACAAGCGTCGATTCTGATTTTACACAGCTTTTATTGCTAGAAAGGACACATATTCGTTTATTGTTTCTGGTGTAGCGTTTTTAGATCCATGTAGCTGATAGGGGTTAAGCGTCATTGGCATATCTATGTGGACAAACATAAACTATACATGTTTTTTGAATTTGTTTAACGCGTCCCTTTAATCTGAAAGACCGAGGTGTTAACATATATGTTACTCTCGTAATGTTTTGACTGATGGTAGTGAAATGTTATTATTAAATAAATTAATTTCTGATCTTATTTGGCCGAAAGTCAACCGTTTACTCTGTTGAGGTACAGGTAGACATGAAATTGAAAACGTGTTATACGTACAATTTGCATCCCCGCGTTAGGAATGGAACCGGTACCGATCAAATTGGAAAAAATATTAGTGTCTTTGGGAAATTTATCAATTGATGAATTATGCAGAAAACGTCGTCAAGCATGTATAAATTTTTAATTGAATTTAATAAACTAGAAAACGGAGCCTGTTCAAGTTAATTAAATTTATTCGCTAGTTTTATTCCACAATGATTGTATAGAAAATGTCTCTGGGCCGCATAGTTTCGAAAATGTCAATTATCTAACCAATACGTTGGCTAGCCAGAGATTTTTTTCTCTAGCTACAAATACACATCAACATGGAGAGCGATTCCTGCGAAAGCATATTTCTAAATATAGTACACGATGAGTTCATTAAACTGACAACTTCTTCATCAAGCTGTGCTAGAGGTTATCCACTTCCGCACCAGAAACAGAAACATGCATGGGTAAGTGCTTCGTAGCTGATTGTCCTCAAGAATTCACCCCCAGAAGAACAGTGGTCTGAGGGAAGCGACTTATGTGCAAAAAAATAAAAGAGATAGCAATTAAAAATGAGGAACATACCTAAAGTTAAAGTGAAATTGTTAACAGATGAAAAAGGTGTGTTAAGTAAAATATATTATTATTAAATGATACATGGTCAAGCAATTCAACAATGTCTCTAGACGCATTCATAGTACTTGACATGTACTCTTTATGTTTGTGCAACCTCAGCTTCTTTTTTGTTGGTCTGTGTCGCTCAAACACGTCAGAAATTGAACATTTGCCTTTTGCTCTGGGGTGCTTTGTACGGCATTTGTACGTTATGCCAAGGATGTATGGGTCTCCAAATTTTCGACAGGGTGGTCCAAAACAAAATTGCAGCTTATGAAAGATAGTGTTTTAGTTTCTCGCTAGCAAACAACTTGTATTACTACATCATTCAGACTGTAGCTTGAAAGTACTAAGATTCCCAAAATCAAACACAAATTAAGGTGTTCATGGTTCACAATTAGGTGCTTAATATTTATTATGAGATACAAACGTTTCATACACAACCCGCTTTCTTGCAGATAAAGAAGTTTCCGTTTGAAGAGAGTAGGGATTGTCTTATGTTGACGTTTTATTGTTGAATAAAATGTTAGTAAGATTATTTTTTACGAGTCATATGACCTTAGATAACAAACCACTCAACAAAACTAGACAAACGCCATATGCGCGATATAGCGGAGGAATACATGTATGCCTGATGCGAAACGTGATAGCCACGGGTTAAAACTGTGAAAAAAGTATTCAATCGCTCATTTCTTTTATGCGGAATGAAGAATTGCCGTTAAGCGATGGTATTTGTTTGCAAACGCATGCATCGTTTTGATGAAGAAATTGAGAAGAGCATAATATGTTTAAAACATTATCCTAATAAAAAGGCAGTTTATTGCTTCGCGTGCATAATCAACTTTTGACTTACAATTGCGCAAGAAGAAGTAGTGCGTGTGAATTCATTAAAGGATTCATTGATTGACGAGAACGTAGCCGAAGTTAACCGTTCTTGTGATTATCTCGATTATGTATTAAATCATTTTTGATTTTTATGCATTTATGTGACCTTTAAACGTCTAAACACTGTCGTTTGATCGTTAATGATTATGCACGAAAAAAAGCAATTTATGTAATCAAATATTACTGCTGTCTCTTCACATGTCATCGCTGATTGGAGCTTTACTTGATTGTTGGAGCGAAGTGAAAATATCGTTATTGCGGTTTTTTTGCCTTGTGTTTCGAGAATTTTTTAACTTAAAATGCAAAAAATGGCCATAAAATGATACAGGAAATGTTATCGTTTTAAGGTACCATCTTTATAAAAAGAAACGCTAAAATATAAAGACCATGTCGATATAACTGCAAACACTTTCCAAACGCGGTGAACATATTTTCTATATATAAGTGATATCATATCATTCTCGTAAGTAATATATTATATCAAGAGTTCTTATATTAAAATAACAATGTATTTATTAATTATAATAAATATATTTGTAAACTTTCGAATCTTTGGGTGGGATATAGCATAACATGAAATATAAAATAGTTTCAATACTAATAAACGGTTTCTTTTTCTGAATGCAAATGCTTCCTAACTTATTAAAACAAACGAGTTGAATGTGATTCTGAATACATTTTCTAGGTATAGTTTAGCTTTCTTATTGAACTAATGAAATGGGCAATAACACATTGTCATATGGTCTGCATTTATATTTACTGTTGTTAAAGTTCATGTTTAACATACCGACACAATATCACATCACTATCGTCCGCTTATGACATAAAGCCATTTGTTTATTTGCGACTAAAGCATATACAGCTCATCGTCATTAACTACTTTTTTCCAATTCGATTTATCTCAAGTGAAGAGTCTATAATTGTGTTTTCACGTCGCATATTCAAGCCTCAAAAAGAGTAACATTTGTTTTGCAAGTTTGCCTATGTAATTTTCAATATTATGAATTATGACAAGCAAACTATCGCCAATGATGGTGGGGTCAATGGGATATGTTCAAACTTTAAACATATATTTAATAGCGATCACCACTTATTAGTAAAGAAAAACTTATTCTGACAACACACCGTCAACCATTGGGTCAAATATCTTGAAAACGCATCGGCCAGTAAACTATTGTTTAATTAACTTGACTTATAGGATGAGTGGGTCATATCGGTCAGTGTTGTCTATTATTTGTTTCTGTTTGAAACATATTATCGAGTGCATAGCGTTTTGCCCGACCATCGACCCGAGATGCAATTATATTTAGTGTTTGGGTATGTGCTCCGAGTGGCGCATTCCTCAGATGTGCCAGCCTCCATTGGGCCATATTAGTCATTTTATTTAAATAAAAGTGTAAGCAATCAATAGATTCCATAAATTTCACGCTAGTTTCAGCGTCCCTTGGGGCAGATAAGTTATTACGTAAGTAATATCATAACATATTCATACTTGCATTGGACTTGCTTTATTTCACAGTTTGGGAAAATTCTTGTTTTGTTTATTATTATGTAACAACGCACGTTATTCGCTTGACGTTTTAGAGTGAGTGTTACCTTTAAGCTACATCTTACATATAATACAGTCAGTTGTGTTCCTAACATGACCAAGGTGAATGTTGTTCTTGCATTTAATTGAAATTGCAATCAATATATAGTACTTGAATTGTTGTATAAATTGGTATTATTAAAGTGGTACAGGAAAAAGAAAAAAACAAGTTACTTATTTACGAAATATTTTACCAGTTGAATTTAATTTTATATTTGAGCAAGATATATACCAAAATTAATACAATGAAACTAAACAGTTAAATTAGTATGATGATTGCTTCCAAAAACGAGGTGAATTGTAAAAGAAGAAGTAAATAACGCATACATGGATTATGAGTAGGTATTGTCGGAATTATTCTCATGAATGGCATTACACTCTAGTTGGTGATTAAATTGCCCTGGTCGGGTTAACGATCGATCATTTAATTTGACAGCATGGGACGAATATTTACGATATACCGTGAGAATCAAGTGGCCAAATATTGACAGTGCCTCTTATTTGTTTTGCACACAATTGTGAATAACATACAACCAAACGTTTAAAACGGAATGTTGCATGATAGGAGATTGAACAGAAACTGTTATAGTGCAAATACTTCTAACAATTTACTAATTATTTGTAACAAATTAGATCGTAAAATGGGACCTATGTACGGAGGACATTACCTGCTAAAAGAACCATGCTTGATTACATCGCAACTTCGCATTGTTTACTTAAACATTCGTCGTGTTATCTTGAAGCTTCTATAGATTATTAAAGCAAGTAAATGTCGCATTTCTTCCTTCTCTCTTGCAACTGTTAGATTTTGCAATCCCACATTTCGTTTTTTGTTTTGTTTTTTTTTAAACTTTTTGGTTGTACGTCATGCCTTTTAATCTGTTATTGTAAATGCTTTGTCGTATATCACATTCCCGATACCACATATATAATATTGTACAGCTCTTTATAACTTATTTTTTAAATGATATCTCACTGCCCGCTTTCCTCTTCGCCTGATATTTATGAAGGGTAAACAGTTCGTATTGTCTTTAAAATTGACATGCATGATAAATACGTATGCAAATTATATAAAAAATTCTTTCAAAAAGTCGAACTTGTTATTTGACAGATGTAATTATTAAGTTAGTATTGATATACAAGGTTGCAGCTTTTAATAATTAAAAATAGTTACTTTTTAAGTTTTGGTACAACTTTTTAGTAGTTCCAGTATATGTAAACAAAAATTTACGAAAGCATAACGAACGTGTTTGTTCATAACGTCCTTTGCAAACAATGCTTCTGTGGAGAGTCATTTAACGAACACGCACTATCTTGGTCACATTAATGCAACAATACATCGTTTACATTCTACAAGTCAATCACGTCTTACGTACAATCTCATTCAATACCGTTTTCTCAATATCGAAGGAACAAGTAAACATTAAAAACTTGAATAATATGTTGACACCATCAAGTAAACGGCCATTTACGAAATATCTCCTGAGCACTCACACTCAAACTTCAATCTGTATGTACACTCTAATTAAAAGAAACTAATTGATTTGTTTAAAATTCCGTCAAATTTGTTAATGCCATAAACGTTCAATTGAATTATTTTCGCATGTAATCATCTGTTTAAAAAATAAATAAATTAGTGAATAAATACAAACATTCTACATACTTATCCAAAACAAAATGAAGTTTTGTTTAGAACAAATAACGTGGTTGGACTCATGTATCATTTAGATATTATATTATCTCACAAACATAAATAAGGAGGACGATGACTCTTATTCTCACTAGTCTCTTATGTTGTCCGAAAATATATTGTTCATTTTTTTTTTAAAACAACGATGTGTCGCATTCGTGCGGAAATTCGTCCGTTCCTGGAAATTATATTAATCTGAACTAAATGGCGGAGCTGTTGTTATAAAATCAATACAAATACCTAGCGCACTTATTTAAGTTCATGTTGACTCGGTATACATCCAAAAGAACAAGCGATATACATGCCACTTCTTGTACCTTGCCATAAACGGCTTGATCATAGCGTCCGTCTCGGGTTCACCTACAATATCATCATCATGTAGTATAAGATTTAATTTATTATTGTAAATTATGTATCGACATAATTAGAGGATAAACAAGCTGAGAAATATATGGAATAAGCTTTCTTTGTATACGGAATGCCCTAGCATTATATTTGCCGCCTATGAGCTCATTTCGTATTCTAGAAAGGCACATGACAAGTTGAAGTGTCACTGATGTTCAGAGTATCATAACGTAAAACGCCTTACCTCCGATACTTTTATTATCAAAATGTCTCTTTATTCGATATCATTGATAGGATTGAAATATGCAAAATCAGCTTTTCACCACTATATGTTTCTACCACAATGCTGTATATAACGTATTATTTGCATTCATTTATGTTTATGCACTTAAAGGAGGACATCTTTTACAAGCATAGATACTGAGGACATATTGGCCAAAAAAAGGGTTAAATCTTTTATTCAGCAAAATCTCAAACTTACACATTGCAGCTCCCCTTGTGATAAACGTCAACATTCTATAACTTATAAACACTGTATATTCTAAATGTTAGTTGCTTCCTGTTTAGACAGAGATGTTAATTCTTTCTTCATACTACCTTAGTGTATAATTGCAACTTCTTTTTATGTTGTGTTTACCAAATATGTTCTTCCTCATTTGCATAGACCTCATTAGTTATGTTTCAACAGTAGAAACTAATAGGTACGCTGCATACACTGTAAAAATGTGTATTACATATTAATATGTATACAATACATACAAAACAGCAGCAGAACTATGAATTATACTCTTTGACCTGCACATGGACCACTGAATGGCGATTTGCTCCATAAAGCCAATGAACTATTTAACAACGACGGAAAATGAAAAGGAAGGGATAACGTGTTCATTGCTATAGAGAGAAAACTACAGTTGATATTACACAATTGAGGAGAAAATTAAACGTGGAGTAAAATAGAAAAGTACTATTAATCAGTACTTGTAAATACAATCAATAACGTGTTTAGACTATCAATGTGTATCGGTCAAATTTTGATAAAACCAGTTGGTCTTTATATTCATTAATTAATATAATACTGACCATGTGCAGCTCTTAAGGCGTTTTAAACTTTCTAACAGAGAATTTATGTTGATCGATTAGCCATCTGCCTATTCCCTTTCTGTTCACGAACATATTTATAAAGCTAAGTGGCATCCGTAGAATAAACGTGGTGAAAAGCCCAGTACACCAGCTGTGTTTAGTACGTGTCAGTGTATTGAAATTAATAATGTGCTGTTTGTTTCTTACATGACAAATAAGATTGACACTTAATGATATGTAACGGTAAAAAGTAATACATCACCATAATATATTTAGAGAAAATTGCGTCAGGAAGTCAATTATAATCAAAGATAAATGTACCAGTTTCTTAAGCTCACCTCTATGCATGCAGGAAAATAATGGCAATGGTCCTTCACCAATGAACAACTATCCCATTAACAAACTTGTATATAAAAACAAATAAAGGCATATTGTGGCTTTGTAATTTCAATCACCAAATCTTGTGGTATAAGGCACATAGTAAAGCAGGCTCTACCAAATACAATTGGACCAGTCGACACTAAATAACAACTATAGCTTTGTCACAGATGTGACGAATACCCCCATATGCCGAACTGACACAGAATATTATGCATGTTGTCTACACAAAAATGGAACTTATTGATTGGAAACCATTTTTCCATTTTAAGCCACAGTGACCTTGACCTGAAAGACCCAAAAAATCAATCCTGAAACCATGATACGGACCGACCGACTGACCGACAACTTCACTCCAATATACCCTCCTAAATTTCTTTTTTTTGGGTATAAATTAATAATGCTATAAGAAACTAAGCTGATACATTTGTCTGTATTCTATTAAGAAATTAGGAGCACTCTTAGGCTTAGCATGGTCTTTCTACCTGGCCAGTTCAGCCTGTTAAATATTGCTAATAAAATGAATACAGGTAACAATGTATTATATGGATATCAATATTATCATTAATTAAAGTTGCAGGTTACCTATTAGAGAAGCTGCACTTAAATTTCTGCACTCATCTTCAACTGAAACAAGTAAGTTTCAATTAGGAACTAACAGTATAAGAACTAGCAATGTGCTTCAAGGCCAAAATGCCCCAACTATTTAGAAAATAATATGAGACTAGTAAACAACAGTTCTTATAAACTGCCGAAGAAAGATAAGCACACACCCACATTTAAATTGTAAAACATGGGACTGAGATCATATCGACCCTAGAGGCACAATATGCACAATCATTGTGGAAGACCTCCATACAATGATGCATGCACAAATTGAAAGATCTGGTTTTAATCTTTTCAGGGAAAATAAATCAATCTCCATGCAGAGTTGTCGTTCCTTGCTCACACATACAACCTCTGCCATCACGAGAAAATCCTACCAGATTCGGTAGGACGTTATTTTTTTGTATAAGTTTTATATTATGAAAAGTAGTATCATTCTCTTTTAGATTTTCAACATATTGAATTAGTGTAGGTTCATAATAAAAAAATAAATTACCTAAATTAAAAAAGTAAAAATAACAACGGGATTTTTTTCGAATTTGTAAACATGGCGTTCACTTCTGAAATAACGAGAACTTTTATTGAATTTTGTCCGTCTTTTCAGCCCAAAGCGAAACAGATTGAATGTTTGGAACATTTTTTAGCAGGGAGAGACATTATTGCTAACCTTCCTGTAGGTTATGGAAAGAGTTTGGTGTATCAGATAATTCCAAAGTTGTTGTCAATTGTGGAACAAGATGAACCACAAGCGACGATATTAGTGATCTCTCCATTAACAATCATTCAAAATGAACAGATTGAAACCCTGAAAAAGTATGATGTAAAGGCCTGTAGGCTTTCTTACCATGAATGTGATGGAGAAGTAGAGGTAACGTAAAAATCTCAAAGCTTTAAGTATTAAACCTATAGCTACCATGCATCATCTTTATTGGAAATATAATGAAGACTTCTTACCAGGAGACTTTCAATTGCATGCCCTTTTGCTCCATTGTGTGACTTTTTTATACCCATATTTTCAAAATTAAAAAATATATGTACATTTCTGTTTGTGACAATTAAACATCTCTTTATGTATGGAATATATGTATCCCGGAAAAGTAACCTATTGGATAAACCCACTAATCTTCTGGTACAAATAAATCTGACCCATTTATAATCCTTTCAAAATCACACACCGTATCAACAGTTATTAGTTAAATCAAGATATCATTAGTTGAAATAATGGACCAGCGTTGTTTTTCCTGGTATGATAAGTGTTTTTTTTTACAATGATCATAACATTCATATAACATTACTTTTTATTGGGGAAATTTAACATTTTTTAGTAGAACCAGCAATCAATTGATAATAAGTACATTTAACACTTACTAGCCTAAATTCATCGTATGACGTCTTTCAAATTTATTTTCATACTGCTAGAATAAATGATATTTTAGGATAAATGATAGATATTTATATAACATATATATGCTTTGCTGTACAATCTATAATCAATAATTATACCAGTAAAAGTAGTACCATATTACTTCCACCCGGACTTGACCAAGAGTGAAAGAAGAGTTATCATTCACATCATATTACTTGCAAATAAGCAACTATTGGTATATTTATTTACAGATGAAGGAGAAAGATATGATCCAGAATATTGCAGAAGGGGAATTCGCTATTGTGTTTGCTCATCCTGAAAGCACTTCTTAACACAGTCAGTGGAAAAGACTTGCTGTGCAAAAGACAATTCATTGATCATGTAAAAGGGGTAGTGATAGATGAATGTCACATTGTAAAAGAATAGTAAGTAACTAAGTAAGATTCAAGATGTTATTAACAGCATTTTTAGAATGCCAATTGCCCATGTGGACAGATTTTAGTACATGCAATATGATCACGACATTAACAGACATATATACATTATTATAACAAGTACTTGAAATTATGAATAAGCAAGATTCCAAAACGTTTAAAATAATAATAACATAAGAAGTATCAATAAATAATTTACAGCAGGAAATAAATATTGACCGTAAAAATATTTAAGAGGAGTACTCATACTTATAAGAGCATAATGCATTAATTTTAACATATATTTACTCTTTAAACTTACCTAATGAGGCGTACACAAGAACTCACACAACAATACTGTTTATACAGGATTTTATTCACATCAAAAATAAAAACAGCAATAAGTGAAGAAAGGACTATGTGCACCATATAACAGTCAACACATATTTCCCCCAATTTTATATACAATTTATTAGCCTTTGTTGTTCAATGTAAGAACACTTCCCCTGCTTTGTGGGAAGAAATCTGGGTTCAACTCCCAGCAAAGGCCATAATTTACACATGTGTTATTTGGAGGATAAAATGCTTTTGCAGGGCATTTGTTTTACATAAGTATATTTTGATCATTACTTCCAAGAATGATTCTTATTGGTATTTTTTTTCCCTTTTATAAGTAATGCACAAAGACAATTTCAAGAGCTAAATATTAACCGTTGTGATGAAGGTATGATTAATTATATATTTACACCCTTTTATATGGATTCAGTCAACTTTATGTACAATGTTTTGTGCTTGAGCAGTGAGGGCTTGTCTATGTTTATGATCACAGAAGTAGACTACTAAAATTTCTAGATTACTTCACTGATTCTTTAAGGTTTGTTTTAGTCTTTGCCTTATCTTCACTTAATACATGTATATAAAATTATGTTTATCATATTTCCTCTTTATAATCTTCAAAGCACCCTAGACAGTTATTCTAAAGTGTTTGTTATAAAAAGTTAAAAAATTATGATGGAATAAAATGAATGCTACATGTACTGGCACAAGTGTTGATAATAGCATTGTTTATCTTGCTCAGCTAGAACATCAGAAATGATTTCAATTTGTTTCCTGTCATGTGTCTGTGACCTGGTCGCCTAGATTAAGACTAGCTGTGGTTTTTCTACGCAATAGAAATAACTTATGTTCTATTTCAATAAATACTGATATTAATGGTTCTTAAAATGAAAAAAGAGAACTCTAGTATAGTTATAATATTGTCACTTTTGTTGTTAAAATCTTCTTTTATTATTAGGAGAGAGGAATTCAAGACAGCCTTTCAAAAACTGAAGACTCTTCCTGCAGTGTTTAATGATGTCCCATTTATGGCATTAAGTGGGACATTAACAACCACTCTGATGAAGGAGCTGCCAAACATATTGGGTCTCAACAACCCCGTTACAGTCCAAGAAAGCCCTGACCGTACGAATATATTTCTGAAAAAAATTCACAAGTCGAAATCTGGTGACACTAATGAAATTTATGAATCAATTTTCAAAACAGAATGTGATGACCTTAAGAAAGACCCTTGCAATTATCCTGTTACACTCCTGTTCATGCCTTGGTACTATATAAGCCAGGCAGCAGCATATCGTAAGCATTTGTTTGGAGATGATGATATTACAACGTCTTGCTATGCAGTGTTGTTTTCAAGACAAGACAAAGTTGTTCTTAAAACAACAGTTGAGGAACTGCAAATGGAAAATCCCAGAATAAGACTTATTCTTACATCATCAGTTGCTGGCATGGGGTTTGATCCCCCAAGTGTGAAGAGAATAATTCATGCAAGACCACCTCGTAACCTGTCTCAGTACCTCCAGGAGATAGGGAGAGCAGGTCGAAGAGGTCAAAACAGTTCAGCAATACTTCATTACAATGAAAGAGACATTGCCAAACATATTCCCGGAATTCAAGAAGACATAGTGCAGTATTGCAATAATGAGGAAACATGCCTCAGGGAATTGTTGTTAAAACCATTTGGATTTTCAAAATCTCCAGGAATTGCAAATGAAAATTGTTGTTCATTTTGCCTGAATGAAGAACTTACACAATTAGACACAGCTGGAGCGTTTGATAATAATGTTTGAATTGTAATAACAATTTCATTTTTTATGTGCCCGATTCAACAGGTTGGTGTTTGGTTTGCAATTTAACAGGTCATTTGAGGCTTCATAAATAAAACGTGTGCTATGTTTTTAAATCCGATTTTAAACCATCAAATACACACACAAGAAAAATCAAACCATAGACAACTTGACTCTAAAAATGTTTATTTCCTTACATTTTGATCAGTATTGTTATTGCAATCCACTTTTGTTTTATTCTGAAAAATGTTACACCCAATTTTATTAATGCAGCTTGTATTTTATCACTTATCTGTATTGCTGTTCAAATATGTCTGTTTATATCTCACAGTGGAGAAACAATCTACTGATCTCAAAATTGTGAAGTCTGCATTAACACATTTTAAAATGAACATCTGACATAAATCAGTATAAATCAGAAATAAGTACGTCAAACTTGAAAAGCATGCCACATCGTCTTCTGAATGTCATGAAACTGGCATGTTTTATATATTTTTCTTTTTTTCCATGTTTGTGCTTATGTAGGTGACATACATCAACTTTTAAAATATTAAGTAACCTCTTTGGTAAAAATGTTTTTATCAATTTTTCCAAGTTGATACGAGAGAACCCATGTCGTCTTCTGAATGTAAACAATAGTGTAACTGACATTTTGTAAAATTTTCAGGAGAAACAAAAAAACTGTTTAATTAAAATAATAAACATTTTTCAGTATTACAATTTTTGATAAGTATTATAAATTAATTTAACAAAACAATTCCAAATTGAGATGTATTTTTGCAAACAATAAATAATTAAGAAAGAAGCATTTACCATAATTTTAACGCTGAGATATTTTGAATGCAAAAAAAGTTACACAAGTGCTCTAAATGCATTTTGGAAAATATGTACTCCTGAACAATTTACAAAATGTCAGTTACACTAGTTATAACATTCAGTAGACGACATATTTTATGTCTTGTTTGGCACTGGAAAATAATCCAAAGCTGATATTCAACATATAATAATGAATTAAAAAAAATCACATGACTGTAACCTGTTGGTGAATGTAGATAAACTGTAAGTCTTCATTGTACAGAGTTTTGGACAGTACATATTTGTGTTCTACATTTACATGTGTTCTTGCAATTAGTAGTTGATTAAAAACACAGGTGATGTGAATGTACCATGATATTAAATTACATGTTATTGGTATGGTATTTTGTTATGCATATTTGTTCTTGCTAGGCAAGCATTAATGTAGTTCAGTAAGACTTATACATGTAGTCTCAATCAACAAAATACTCAGCACAATTGAATGTAAAAAAGCATTTCTTCTGAAAACTGTCGTTTATAAAGAAACACTTTGTTTAATGTCTATATTTAGAATATCTTGATTCAAATGGAATGCACACTGAAGGTTGCATAAAGTACTGTAAAAACTTGAGCACAACAACCAGCTATCCCAATACAGAAAATGTGCCATATAAATGTTATTAAAATGATGTGTTTTCAATTTTAAGCATTTTTTGCTTGAATTGTGGTAAATAAGATGTCCATAAGAAACAGTTTCGAAACTCTTAGTTTCAAATCAACTTATACACAGTACTGAGGTTTAAAATGTTAGGGCACACTTATTACGTCAATCCATGTAACACACCTCTAGTAGTCATCCTCAGACGATTCATGGTCAAAATTGATAGTATGTCCATAATACAGTCTGTCTACTACTTGCTTGATCCTGAACTTAAGAGCAACAGTGTTAATTTTCCTGAATGGTGAACACAGGACATTTGGCATACCTTGACACACTCGTCCGATTGTTTTAGAAAACGGTCGCAAGTCCCTCAAAGAATTGGCAATCACTTCATTATCCTTTATTCTGGCTGGCGTTTGATGCCTACTTTCCTTACTGCTGTGGAAATCTCTATTTTATCGAAAATGTCGGACACGGTGTCTGCAGCTCTGCAACTTCTTTAAATTGCTTTTTCCGACTTATTTGCACCCAAAGCCCTGATTAAATCCTTTTGGTTTCTTACAGAGTTTTCATGTACAAGATCACTTTCAATATTTCCTGCAGCTCCACCTCTTAGGTTAACATATCCACCTTCCAATGTCCTAATTGTTTGCATAGGGCTCATGCAGTACTCACACTTCAATACAAAGTCCAAACACTCCTGAACATATTTTGATAGTCTGGAGTTTGAGAAGAAAAGCTGAGCACAGACCATAAGGCAAGGAAATATTCTGGCCACATCTCCTTCTTTGACAATGTCCTCAAACATCACCAGGTGCATATACCAATGACAGAGATTGCAACAGTAATTATACACAGTATCACTTGTGTCATTGGACATCACATCATCAGTCTCATGTACATAAGCTAGATAACCAAAGTGGTCAAGGAACTGTCGCAATGATTTTAACAGTGATTCATAGTTTTCGGATTTTGACTTCACCAGCTGAATAACATTGCGGGTGCAACTGGAATCAGGGCTCTCCATCCAAAGAACTCCATTAGCTGCTCCTTCAACATCTGTTTACCTGCCAGCGACAGAAAATCGTGATGCGCTTTAAAGGCACCTTTACCTTTCCATTTACATCGCTCTTTGCAACTTGCCCTTGTAATGGTATAAGGTTCCAGTTTGTCTCAGAGTTTTGGAACTAAACAGCTCTTTAAAGCATTTCTAAAAAAAAAACATGACAATGTAATATATTTTATACTTGTATTACCATTCGAAAATTATATGAAAATATTCCACATATAAAAAATCAATTAAAATGCTCTGAACCTTTACTGCAGAAAGCATTTTTCTAGTATCAACTAGCAGTATTAAAAAAAGAAAAAACTGTCCTCGACAAAGAGTATGGTCCACTTGTGTAAGTGTTGGATATCATAGTAAAAGCCATAAAGATGATTTTTTTCTGGACTTGTGAATAAAAACAACCAAACAATAAAATTAAGAAAAAAAGGGTGCAAAAACTTTTGCAATATTCAAGAGTTTACTGCCCTTATGAAATGTGTTCTTTTTGTATTTTCAAACATGTACACTTACTATTTCAGACAGGTTCTGAGAAACAAATGGCCATGATTGCTCTATATCGCTCACCCAACACATGTTTTGCTACAGGCTAAAAAATCAACAGTGTTTTTTTAAGAATATGTTTCAGTTCTCAATTTGGGTTGCCTTAGCAATAACAGTTATGCATGGAATGCAACTCTTAAAACAATTTTGAAAGAGCTTGACTCACTCAGCATTCCTTCTAAGTTAAAGCAAGGTTTGGCTAGCAGTTTAGGCGATAATGTTTAAGTGAAAATGTTGACGCATGGTGATCAATGACCTACACAATTTGGTCAAAACAGTTCATCATGAGCCCTTTGTACTCAGCTAAGCTAAACAATTTGACAGCAATAATGTTGATAAGTACCTCCAGGAAGTCCTGCTTGATGTACCAGAGCTCTATTGTGAAAGGGTGGAGATCTTCAAACCGCTTTTCTGGTGAGGTAGCAAAGGAACGAAGGTGTTTCGCTTCCTCTAGACGCACACGAGTTAGTTGATCACCACCAACAGGGACTTTATATGACCGAAGAAGGTCAGCGGAGCCTGTTGAAAAGAAAGTTTGTGATGCTTGACCCTGAATTAAATGTTTGTTTACATCTAAATAATTTTGTATTTATCATTAATTGTTCATGTTAAATGTTTTAAATTGCTGATCTTGTTAAAAAAAACAATATTGAAATTGAGTTTGTAGCATTTTAACCGCTACTTACTGATGCACACCTGATTAACAC
>VMBQ01007920.1:18868-41600 GCA_007657795.1 Dreissena rostriformis
TATGAACAAAACTGGGAGTAAATTACTCCCAAACTTCCTTTAACAAAAGCCCAGTCTACTCAATATAAAGACTATATGTTTTAAGAGTATTTTATTAAATTATAGTGCCTGTACAAGAATTTTTTAGCTGATAGATAGATTCATGCTCAACCATAGACAATAAATAAAAAAACACTTCAAACGTCAAACAATACCAGCACTCAAATAATTTGAATTTTACCTAACAATACACAGTAGGTGTTTGTCAAAGTGTCTCTGTGGTGACCATTGGGAAAGAACTTCTCTGGAGAAAGTGTTCCAAGTGATGGCATGGTGAAACTAGTGCTGAACGATCCTAGTTGTGCAATCTGAAATACAAATAGACATACACGTGTTTTTGATTTACAACATTTTTGAACACCTTTAAATTGACTGTTTTTTTCCGTAAAAATTTAATTTGCTGTGTTTGGCACTTTGTATTAAGTGAATCAGAATCATGATATTTTTTTAGAAAGAATACCTGTTGTATACATTCATTCATTTTAACTAATGAACAATGTTCTCCTGTACACATGTTTAATAGAGTGGAAAGCTTCTGATACCATCAATGTGAACAAAAATGCATTACTACTATTTACTCAGTATATTGTTAACAGATCATAATATCAACAGTTTAGTGATGCTATTGTTAACCTCACTAATCAAGCCAGACAAGAAGGGGTGTAATTTTAACCATTAGCTCAAACATTACCTACCCTGCTGAAGATGATATTTGAGGCAAACATGTGGAGGTCCTTGTTGTGTCTGTCCAGTGAATGATGTCCTGTTCTGACATAGATGTCCAAATTGTCACCCGTGATTTTGACAAGTGGGTTTTTTCTTAGACTTCTGGCGATGTTGTCTTCCAGCATTTCACCAGCTTCATCCAGTAGGCGCAGTTTGGATGATGTCGACATTGTCAGCCCCATGCGGTTGAATAGTGTTAGTGCCTGCCAGTAGTCAAATGTAGAAATGATCCATATGTATTTACAGTAAGAGAACATAATTAGAAGAAGCCACTTTATGACTTAAAGTGTTCATTATATCATTTTATTTCATCTTAAAACCTAAGAATGCTAATGAGATTTATGCAGCAGATATTTATGATTTTGAATATAATACAAAATCAAATGCTTTCAATAACAGATAATAACAATAATGGATAAATAGCCATTATTGGGTCAGGTTCCAAATGGCAAAACAAACGTTTATCCATAGGCATATTATGTTCTGAAATTCCAAAATGAATATTTAATTTTCAGATTGTTGTGAAAAGATATAAAATAAGTCATGTTAATAGCTATTTTTTTGTGGTTTAACCCCAACATAACTCCTTGTCTTTAGAAAATGTGCGTGTGCCAACTCTAGAGCTTACCGAGTCATCCAAGTGCCCTTTGATGGATACAACCGTTGTGAGTCTGTGCCACGCTGACAACTTCTCATTCCTGGCATTCATGAGGATGGCATAAGCAGCAACAATTGGGGCAATCTTATTGGCCGATGGGTTTTTCCCAGCTATTGCCATTGTGCAGAACAGGTCAAGGACGAACGGAAGGCTAAAAAACAACAACATGGCATGATGCATGTCACTTAATTATTATGATTTATTGTGAATAAGACCTGTCAACAGACAGGAATACTGACAATTTCCTTTTGCTCTTATTAAAACAAAACATGTTAAACGAAAAAAGAAACAGAACGCAATACTAAATACATCCACTTCTGATAGAGAAATATAACGAAATTCTTTTATTCTGTATTCATCACACAAAAGTGAAAATGATAATTCAATAAGATTAAGTGGAAAAGCTTTCGTTCTTATCATAAACTCACACAAAAAACATGTTTATAGTAATGTATACAACATATTATGGTGAATTTTCTCAATATAGTAGAAGAAAACCTTTTAAAGACTTTTACGATGCATATTGGTAGAATTTACACTTTATCGAGGTATTGTTCTTAATATTAATATTTAAGTAATGCCTACAGAATCCACTTTGATGAATGAACATTTCCTAAACAGAAGTAGGGTTAAAACTTAGAAAGAACAGTGCGCTTGCACATTCAGGTGTACTTTCATGTCCTTTTCATTCATAAAAAATAACTACTTTTACTGAGAACTAGAGTTCTATGCACCCGAAAAGAATCAATTTTTACAGTTTCACATTTTTTGTATTGATTGCTGATTAATGTATGGTAACATTTAAGTCTTTACCTTTCTGATAATTCCTGTAATATTTCTGGAATAATGTTTTCCCCATTCTGCATCAACTGTGAGACACTTTTCTTTTTTAGAAGAATGCTGTTAAATGCAGCATTTCTCGAGGACAGTCGTGCGCAGACATTGTTGATTTGTTCCAAGAATCTTGCTTGAACTCGATTGGATAATGTCTACAATAGACCGAAAGGTATATTAAATAACATAGTTGCTGTCTATTTACAGAAAAGCGTTAACTTGTGGACCTTAGAAATTATCTGTTTAATTTCATAGCTGGTCCTTATAAAAATTTGTACAATTTATTAGGGATTATTCTACATTTCCTTGGAGGAATCAACACCAGTTCAACTATTTTGTAAAACATATAATTATCCGGCTGCTATTTAAGCCCATGTTTTCATTCTACCATGATTTTAAAAATGTGACACAAATCCACATGGTGACTTTAAATCAACAAAATAAAATAATGCTTAATACAATATATCTGAAAGTATTGGCATTTATTTTCATGTTACTAACATTTTTGATGACAGCATAATTGGATACGTAGCTTTGAATAAATGCGATGAGTGGTGGATACAAATTAAGACTATCATGCTGTGGAATGAACATTAAGCCCCACATGATAAAGTTCATCTCTATCTAACATTCATCTTACCGGTATATTCAATACAGATCCTGATTTAAAAAATTGTATCAACACTTCCAATATGCAGATTTAAGTTGATGAAATGGTACAAATTATAAATGAAGAAGCAAATTATTATCAGTAATTATTAGTACAAACCTTGTTATTGGCGACAATATCAACAATTTCATTCACTATTTCAGTGCTCCCATTTGTTTCACCCAAATGCCGCTTTATTATGTCCATGGCAGTGATTGTAGGGATGGCATGAATGTCATATGATTTCATATCTGTGTTTAGTCTGGTGTAGTCATGATCTGACCAAATGGCTGTGGCCGTATAGTCATGATCTCTTATGAGCACAGAATGACCTACACCAACTTCAACCTCTGGAGTCTCCTTGGTAGGACCTGGTATGGCCGTGTCAACAAGTGAACGCCTTGCAGAATTTTTACTAGCAGTAGGAGCATGTTTACTTCGCTTCACAGTTGCAGATAATGTTTGGGTTATGGGCGAGACTGTGCCACGCTTAAATCGAGTTGAGTCTGATAATTGTACGCCATCACTCAAAGCCAGGTCCAGTGTTTTGACAATTTTATGAGCAGATTGAATTTTGTCGTCACACCCTCTACAAGCTCCTCATTCAATTTGTGCCTCTTGATTTGCAGATACAAACTCCTTAAATGGACGATTTAATAAATAATAAATTGTTTCATTATAATTTGATTCTTTTTTTCCAGTCAAACTAAAAACTCTTTTGTTTTTACAAAGGAAACAATTCTCCGGCACTTTCTTCTTCGGCGTACACATGGTTATCTATCATTTCTATGCCGTCTGCCTGGATTTCGATGAGAGATTACATACTTTATAAACTTACTTTATTAGCGGGAGCACTCGACTTTATTCTGTCCACGTTCCTAGTTATCAGTTAATAGTTTACAGTTATAACTTAATTAGTTACAAGCAATCGCTAAGCCTTAAGGAACAGAAATAAAGAAACACTTTACATTGTTTACAAGTGTATACTGTAAGGCGCCATTATGTATCGTATCACGTGGCTCGGCTATCATAACGTGGTTGCTTATAATGGCAGGGATCTGATCCAGCTATGCTGGTTCCCGTCAAATCACTGCGCGGAGGTTGAAAATAAATGTTATAGGTTTTGCTATATGACACAAGTCTATGTCAAACTGCACCCGATTGTATACACGCTGGTTTAAGTTACCGCTCGGTAACTTTTAAACCTTCGGCTTGGTAAGTTTACGAGTTTTCATGTTTAGTAACCACCAAGGTAAGTTAATTGTATAAATACGATATACCGCAAAGTAACCAAACCGCGAATAGTGGAATTTAACCGCCGGTAACTTTAACCAAAACAATCCCATAATGAACTTTATAATGACGTATATTTCGCGCCAAGTGTAAAACTACGATTTCGTAAACAAACAAAATGGGTCAGGTCAGGTAGAAGCGAACCAATATGATAAAGCACCTCTCAATTTAATTACTTATTTACCTCACCAATGAAACAATACATCAATCATTTATGTCATAAACATAATTTGTTAAAACAACTACGAAATATAAATAATAAAGCTAGTTGATACATTTCTGTGGTTTTATTACTGATGCTTATATAAACAATCAACAAGCGTTAGTATTTATTCAGTAAGTATTAAACAAAAATAAAGTGTATGTTTCAACTATGATTTCATCAAATTATTTTAAGTGTTTACAAAAATATAAAAGGTGAAGACTGTCAAGAAAGAGTTCAGATGAGCGGATAGTCTGTTCATCCCGGAGATGTTCAAAATCAACTATGGAAAAAAGTAGGAATTATTTCGGGATTTGCATTATTAAGCGGAATCCCTGGTGCTTCAAACTGCGAGAGAGTGCTTGCAGGAACGCATATTGTTCTTGTTGTTGAAACTGACGTTACAAATTTTTGAAATTGACAACTCCCCACCCACTATGGAATAGTCATTGAAATGCTCATGAAAGAAAAACATTAAAGAACTTTATTTACTTTAACACACATGTATTTATTTAAATGTATACACAAGAATTAATAATTAATAATAAAACGTGTTTTTAATCTTATTGTTTAAATAAAATCTTACCATGCGCTTGCCGTACTGCAGGCCCAGCGCCATCTTGGATTACGTAACGCGAAAGACGACTATGAATAGTCATAAATACGTTATCTAAATATCCAAATTAAAATATTTAAAGGAGCAATATATCTAATGGACAGACTTACAAACTGTTATGTTGTGATAATTGTGTTAGCGTTTGGATATAGTCAAAAGGATAGATTTTAACATACCGTAATATAATAACACAGCAGACTAAATAATTACTTTTCGCGCAGAGTGAAGAACGAAATCGGTATAGAAGTAGACGCAGCACTCTTTGTTATTGATCTAAGCATTTGTTCGAATCGCGGAAGTTCCAACATTTTTTTTGTATGTATAAACGGGCAGTGCCCGGCTCAAAAACCACCCGAATATATGTTGTATCTGGTTTATTGATTATACGAATTCCATGTCACTGAAACATATATAAACATGGTATCAGACACTATGTTATTATCTACAAAGCAACAAATATATAAAATATATCATGTGTGGCCTTTAACAAGTTACAATGAAATATAAATAACAGATCTGGTAACATGTCAAATGGAACATATACAGCATAAACATACAATTACATGAGATCTCAAATCTTTCTCGTTCTCGCTTACCATTTGTGGAATGTGTATGGAACTCTCTCTCTTACAATTCTCTGCGGGTGCTGTGCTTATGCTGCAAATAAGATTAAACATGTGAAGAGTATGGGAAACTGTGAATTATAGGAATCGTTAGCACGTTAGGATGGCAATGCTGCCTTTCTGAATTTAACCTCATTACTTGTCAAATATGAGTTATATCAACTCACAACATAAATACAACTCAATGCAAAACAAGAAAGAGTAAATGCAAAAAGGTAGAAGTAGAACTAACCTTATATTGAAGTAATGGCTACTCTCGTACTATAAATGTACATGTTAAAAGTAGGTGTGAACAGCTCTGTGTTCAAGTTGATAGTGACCAGTAGACAAAGGAAAGGGCGGGAAAATCACTGGTCAAGCCTGACTGAACAATTACACAAACTGGACATATGCTACTCACATGCTTGACTGACTTTAACTCTTAGACTGGCCACAGGAGTACAGCTTAATAAGTAACCCAGGTAAACACAATGATTTATATGGAAATAATAACATTAAAACAGAAGAAATGAATAGAATCCTTGAAATGAATATTTCAACCCTGTTACAGACTTCCCTGGCCCGAAAAATGATGTCCTCGTCATAACAAACCAAGAAAAAAATTTGTTATGTCACAGTAAAACTTAATCGTCCGTCAAAAATCAAATCATTTCTATACAAAATAGATACACAATACATATCTATCTCACTATACTGTTTACAATAACAGCATTGTACAAGAACAACATACTTTATCTAATCTACATCCACTAGTTATACTACTGATACATACTTACCAAGTATATATGTATAAATATGATTCTGACTCTTTTCCTCCTTCTCCCCAGAACTGTATCCTCACATTAAAATAATACAATAAAAAAATCAATTGATACTATATGCAATATCATATGCAATATCAGTAATTCACATTGTTAATAAGAAAAAAATAACATTACGTCACTCCACTGAAATCTTACTGAAAATTATTTCAGAGATAACCCTGTATCTGATAATTATCTATCCAAATAATACTGCATAAACCTTGCAAAAAAAAACATCTGATAAAAAATACACACAAAATACAAAAACAATATTGTTTAAAATATGTAAAAACAAATACCTATGTAAATTGAATTGACAAATACTGGAAACCATACGTCCAGCTGTCTTACTGTCTAATTGATTTAAAACACCTGAGGCAATCAATTTATTTAATGCCTCAAACCTGGTATCTTGTGGTCTTGGTACCACACAAGCATTCGTTTGGTAATCTTTATACCGATCTGAGGTCGTCTCTCGCTGACAGATCGTCTTGGTTTTGGTGTTGGAGCTCTAGTATCTGAATTAGACGTCTTTGTCTTAATCTGTTGTGCTTCATCTATTTCTATAGGGACAATTTCTTCATCGTGTTCTTGCATAGGGTCTTCAGTAATGTCTGGTTCTTCAGTGCCGTCAGCATCTTGCGACAAATCTACTTGATGAGGTATGTTATCAGGTATCTCATCTTCATTCCCTGCTGTAGATTCAGGAACATCTTCAACTACTTCATCTACTCTATCCTCTGCTTCCATTACTTCTTCCATATCTTCATTTCTTAATTCTCCGGGATCTTCACAAGAAACATCATCTCTGTCTTCTATTCTTGATTCTTCTATAGACATATTGTTCTCAGTCCTTGATTCTTCTCTAGATATATCTATGTTTTCAGCCAGGATCTGGGCGTCCCCACCTCTTGAGAAATATACAAGATCTCCTGCATCAGACTCTTCATCATCATCGTTTTCCATATTTTCTACTTCTTTGGATGCATCCATGTTCTTTTTGTCTGATAGTTCCTCTACTTCTTTTTCTGCTACTTCTTCAGGTATGCTGTTACCTGACGTAGTCTTCTGGTTATCCCGGAACTCTTCTGCTTCATCCTGATTAACCAACAGGCGCAAATGATTCCTGTGCAGAGTGTTCTCCTTACCTGATTCTGACTTGACACGGTAGACTGGTATATGGTCATTAACCTGTTCTATTACTGTAAAAACTTCCTCTTCAAACTTATCTTCCAGTTTGTGTTTTCCTTCAGTATGGGCTAGGATTTTCACAATAACCTTATCTCCTACTTGCACTCTTGCTGCTCGAACTTTCATATCATAATACTTCTTTTGTTTAACTTTGGCATTTTCTACATACTGTTCAACTATTTCTCTTGTCCTCTTCATTCTCATCTTTAAATCTTCAATATAATCTTTGGTTTCTTTGGTCTTGAATTCTGATGTAACTTGTTCAAACTTGGTGTCCATTGGTAATTTTGCATTACGTCCGAACATTAATTCAAAAGGTGATACTCTTGTCGATTCGTGTGGAGTACAATTGTAGCAAAATACCAGATGCTTTATGTAATCAGTCCAATGTTTCTTCTGATCATTCTCTATTGTTTCAAGCATGCCTAGTAATGTTCTATTAAATCCTTCTGGATTTCCGTTTCCTTGATGATGGTTAATAGAGGTTTGAGTTTTCTTTGTATTGGTTAATTTGTAGAGCTCTTTGATTATCTGTGATTCGAAATTGGCTCCTTGGTCAGAATGTAAAGTTGTTGGAATACCATACTGAACAACAAAATTGTTATAAAATGCTTCGGCTGTTGTTTTCGCTGTCTGGTTCTTTGTCGGAATGGCCATGACAAATTTGGTATAATGATCCGTTATCACTAGGATGTTACTATGTCCTTTAGATGGTTTAACTGACAGAAAGTCAAAGCACACTAACTCCAATGGATAAGTTGTACTCACGTTAATCATTGGTGCCCTTGTATTCACTGTTGGCTTTCTCCTTAAACATCAATTGCATCCTGTGACATGTTTCTCCACATCTGTTGTAATTCCTGGCCTAAAATATCGTTCTCTCAGTACTCTTAGTGTCCTATCTCTTCCTAGGTGTCCAGAGTCATCATGAAATCCTTCTAGTATTTCTCTCTTATAGCAGTTTGGTATAACGAGTTGTTCAATAATCTCTTCATTCTCATGTAAATTCCTGTACAAAATCCCTCTCTTTATGATAAAGTTGTAAAAGTTCTTTTTCATTATGATATCTCCAGGTAGAGTATTGACTTGGGGAAGGGTCTTGTCTATAGTTGCTATTCTCCACTTTTCAATCAATGGATCTTGTCTCTGTGCTTTCCTAATTTCTCTTAATTCAAGCTGTGTTATAGGTTGCATTGGTGTTTCTGTAGCTTCTATGATGTTGAGTGACAATGCTGGTAGTGTGTCAATGAGTGCTGGTGTTATGTACTTGCAAATTGTTTTCACTGTGCTGTTGTTTATTTTGATGTTTTCATGTTGTTGTTTGTCTATGATTTTTTAATGAGGATATCTGCTGAGTGAATCTGTGTCTGTGTTGTTTCTGCCTGCCCTGTATATAATGTCAAAGTTGTAGTTGCCTAAATCTGATGCCCATCTTTGCCCTGTTGCGTCTAATTTTGCTGTAGTGAGAATGTAAGTGAGTGGATTGTTATCTGTTAGTAATGTAAAATGAGTGTTGGTTAAGAAATCTGAAATTTTTTCGGTGACTTCCAATTTTAATGCCCAAAATTCTAATTTGAAAGCTGATTATTTTGATTCTGCTTTACTGAGTGACTTGCTTGCATATGCTATGACGTGTTTGGTGTTGTCGTGATGTTGTTGATATAGCACAGCTCCTAAAGCCTTACCTGATGCATCCGTGTGTACTTCAAACGGTAAGTTGAACTCTGGATATGCCAGAACTGGAGGTGTGGACAGAATTACTTTCAGATTGGTAAATATGTCTTCTTCAGTGTCTGTCCATTTCCATTCCTTCAGTGGTTTCTTCTTCCCCTTCTTTGCTTTTGTTGGTGGTAACAGATCATTCAACGGTCTCGTTATTTTGCTAAAGTCTTGAATAAATCTTCTGTAATATCCAGCAAAGGACAAAAATCTCCTAGCATTTCCTCTGAATTTCTTTGAAATGCTGCTGGGGCATTTGTCAATCCAAAAGGCATTTTTCTGAAGTGGTAGAACCCTAGTGCTCCTTCTGTAAAGGCTGTTCTTTCCTTATGCTCCTCTTCAATTTCAATTTGATGATAACCTGATTTCATATCCAACGTAGAAAAATACATCGCCCCCTGTAAACAATCAAACACGTCTTCTATTCTTGGAAGGGCATATGAGTCTTTAATAGTCTTGGCATTAAGATTTCTAAAGTCTATACACATTCTGAGTGTTCCATTCTTCTTCCTAACTAGAACTACTGGTGAAGCCCATGCATATTTGGATGGTATTATTATACCGCATGAAAGTAACTGCTCCAGATGTGCTCTAACCTCTTCAACCATGTAAGGTGGTATCCTGCGATGTCCCATTTTAAATGGCGTTTCGTCATGTAAATTGATTCTATGTTTGGTTTTCGTACAAGTTCCAATATATGTGTCAGAAGTTGAAAATAAATCCTTGTGTTTTTGAAGATGTGTTTTTAATTGTTCTCTTTGTTCAGGTGTTAAAATATTGCCTTTGTCGATGTCCAAGCTTTCTATCAATGCTTCTTGTCTTCTCTTCAAGTCTTCCTCTTCCTTCAGGTTTCTCCTTGTTGTATCATCTTCAATGTCAACTGGCTGCAGCTCTGCAATGATGGCTCTGTGTGGTAACTGTATTATAGGTGACGTTAGACAGATCCACTACATACTCATTCTTTTTAATGTCATAATTCACTAGAGCTGGTCCTATGTCAATGAAGTGTGGCAGTGATGAATCTCCTGTCTCTGATATCAATGCAGCAGTTTCACTGTATTGTAGTTTTCTATCAGCTGTCACTGGAATATGTTTGGTTTCATTTGGTCCTGTGGTAATCTTCTGTTCAGTAGCACATCTCAGTATAGCCAGACAATTCTTGTTTCTTCTAAGTGCTTTCTCTCTTATTACTAAACATCTAAAGCTTAAAAACCATGGAGTATGTAAATTAGCCTTTTGTAAAAATTGTTCGCCAAAATTATCTTTGCAGTCTTGTAGTAATGTTTTCAATATGTTTGTTCCTAGAACTATTTGGGTTCTTGCAGAGTATTCTGTATCTGGTGATATCAAGAAGAGACACTGCTTTGATGTTGCTTTCTCCAATCCATTTCCAATGCTAAAAGTAGCTTCTATACATCCTAAGTATGAGAGTTGTTGACTATCAGCGCATTCTATGTTGATCATTTCTGTCAGTGGCTCTTATTCAGTATCAGATAAGTGTTCTTATAGAATGTTTCAGATATAATACTGACGCATGCTCCAGTGTCCAAAAGAGCTGTTGTTGTATTGTTATTAATATAAAGGTTGACTTCATTCACATCTCCAACTAGTTGAGGGTCTTTCTTAGTATCTGGTGTGCTCCTCTCCGACCCGGCGACTGGAGCACAAACTATTTTGGGCACTCCGTTGCAATGTGTCCACGCTGATTGCAGTGGTAACAGGTGGGCATAAACGTGTTGAATGACAGTGGCCTTGTTGGTTCCCTTCTTGTTCCTCCTCTGAAACCCCTCTGGTCCGGCCGGAAATCTCTACCATAGCCTTGTTGTCCACGCCGAGCACCTCTGTTGATGAATGGTGTGTACTGGTTCTCTAACTGACCTGTCACTTTCTCTCTCTCCAATCTATCAATTCTTTCATTTAACGTTTTGAGTTGTGACAGGACCTCGGTCATCTCTGGTGTTGATGTATGAACAGCAGGCTTGGATGGCTTTGTTGTCTCACTTTTCTCCTCTCTATCTTCAGATTCCATCTTTCTGAGATAGATTTTAAAGGTGTCATAATCATCTTCTATTTCAAACTTGTAAGCTGCCTGATGCCTTACTTCCTTCTTTAATTCTTGGTATAAGACCCCTTTAATTATATTGTCATCCTTCTTAAGACCGCCCATAGAAACTGCCTTGTCGTACAAGTCTTCTAGCTTAGAAGAAAATGATGCAATGGACTCTGCATGTTGCTGGGAACAATTGTAAAACTTTCTTAGAATAGTTTCCTTCGTTTCAACATTTCCATAGGTACTCTCCAGCTTCCACATAACTTTATTAACTGTAACCTTTGTTCCTAGTCTTCTTAATATGTCAGCCACATCTTCTTTGGCAGCCTTTCTAATTCCAAATAAGATTTGCTCTTCTCTGAATATCCTATCAGCCATCAAAGATAGAACTTCAAACTTGAAACTCTCCTAACTGGCTTCTCCTTGTCCACTAACCCCTCCAAATGTTGATATCCTGGGGTAGCTACTACTATTCAAGGTTCTGTCATCACCATATCTTCTGTCCTCATTATTTCTTTTGTCCTCATAGTTTCTTCTGTCCTCAACATATCTTGAAGTCTCAACTGACCTAGACCTATCTGCAGCCTTTTCCCGATTTCTCTATGTGGACATCAATTTGATTAAGTCCTCTGTATTTTCCAATTTTAGGCTTAACATCAAGCTTCTTAAATGCTTCAAGCAATTTCCTATCTTCCTCCGTAATATCCTGACCTCCTTCTTCTTGAACAGTCTCCATAATCTTCCTTTCACTTGTTGCCATGTTCATCCAACTTCAAATTCAACTTTCAATTATCAGTGATTTAATGCAACCTATCAATTAATCAATTAATTAATTCTTTCAAGTAAACAATTAATGTCAACTTCAAAGTCAATATTTTCCGAAGAAACAATTTCTCATCAAGGGCTTTGCTTCCGAAGAAACACTAGTTTCACTTAAAGGTAATCATTTCCGAAGAAATAATAATATCCCTTCCAAGTATATTGTGTTTCAAAGAAACAGTAATCTCTTCCAACATATATAGTATAATAAAGCTTGGACCAAATAAAGTTCAAAGTCAGTTAAAAGCTAACTAAAATTCAAAGTTGCTGCCAAAAAAAACCCAACAAACAATCAAACACCTTCCACGTATACTGTAATTATTCAAATTTCAAAAATATAAAGTTAAGTCAGTATTGCATCAACCCAGCCTTAAGGTCAACCAAATAAATCCTCAAATACTAATTAAGTTGCAAATCAAAGTGAAATTCTATAAAAATCAATTCAAAGTATAAGCACAACCAAATGAATCCACTTTAAATCAAATTCAATAAGTGAAAACACAAGTGTAATCACTTTTGCACTGTCTGAAAATCAATCAATAATAACCAAGTATGATTGATAATAAATAAATCATTTGCGCGCCCACTGATCCTGAACTAAGAATTTTAACACAAAGTATGAAAAAAATAAAGTGTTAAGATACAAGTGAATTAATTGACCAGCAATGAACCAATCAATCAAGTATCACAATTTAAACAAACAAAAAAACGACATAAAATTCAAACTTCAAACATCAAAGTATGAACAGTGATGCACTTTCACACAATTTCACCAAAGTTTTAACTAATTAGGTCACATAGGCATGAACCCAAAATAAAATGAACAACTGAAAAATAGACTCCAAAGTACAATAACAAGTTAACACATTATTGCGTCAACTTAATTTACAACTGTGCACAAACTGAACAACTTCAATCACCTATATCAAACAGAACTTCAACACACTATGTGTAAATGAAATGCAATGTAAATGAAAATAAATCCAAAATGTCCAAATATAACTCCAAATAAGATATGAAATGAAATTAACTAAGTATTTCCATCCGTAAACTGCAAGGAAGAACCTAAAAATCGGTTTAGTCCAAATTAGAATAATACCATACAAATAAAACTGAAATATTTCAAATCAACCCTAAGTACAAATAATAAATGACAATATTCCACAAAAATAAAGAAGTTAAAATTAAGCGTTCAAAATAAATTTAAATTAAATTCAAATGAATAAATTGCACTGAGTATTTTAATTCAAATCATTCAACCTACAATATGTAATAAGTATTAACTTCAGAAATATCAAACACCAAACTAAAATTGCAATGCCCTGAGACTAATCAAAGTACAACAAAAATAACAACCTAAGAAACCGAACACAAATGTGTAAACAGATTTGCAACTATCAAATTATTACACAGTATACACACAAGTTATTGTGAAGTGTCAGACTGTCAGAACAATCATTCACACCAAGTCTAATAAATGAGTGTGTAATCTGTACGTGAAAAGAATTGAACTTGTATTCAATAAGTATCAATGTTTACCTGATATCAGTTCACACGGGAGACATCTGTCCAAAACAGACCTTACCTACATGTACTACTTCACTGTGTTGAGAATTTCTACTCTACTACAACTTTCATATAAGGTCAAATAGTAGTCACATGGTCTGTCACTGTCAGTGAGAAAAAAAATCAGTCATATGTCAAACCAATGAAAACCAAGGAACCGATGATATCCAAATTCAGTATGCAAATTAGGGAATCCTTTAGCCAATCAAAACCAAGTCATGTATAATCAAGGTGAACAAGTTTAACCTGATGTACTGTTCGCAATTCATAAACTCAGGAATGCAGCAAATCAAAACAAACACTCACACAGTTATAAAATTGAATACAATGGACTACATAGTATGAAGGCCAAAATGTAATAGGGCTGGAGAAAGGTATGGACACAGAGATAGGGAGTATATGTGAATTTATAGAATAAAGAGGTTAAAGGGATACTGTAGCAATGAGTTGGTTACAAAATTAATGAATTTATAATCACTTAAGGTTCATGTAAAGTCCCAAAATGACCCCACATAGAAGAAATTTTAAAATATAAAAATGATCAGTAATACCCAAAATAAGTTAATGAAATTTACATATGGTTGCAATAATCACATTTTTATTCCATATATGTATACCAAAAAAAAAACTCACAAAACAAATGTTAGTAATAATGTAATTATTAGCAAAAATATTGCAATGAATGGCAATTCTCAATTTCATTAAAAAACACACAAATGCACCAAATAAAAACACCAACAGTATATGCAAGTTACATGTAAGGTACTCCTAGCATTGAATTGCGTCAATACAGCCCCACAACGACACTATGCGTATTTCAAAATAAACATGTCAATGCCATGAGTCGCTATTTATAGATTTTGGCAAAAATACTAACTTTCCGCGCGCATAGCATGCGATCAATAAGAGTTATGATCTTATAAAATAAAATTAATGAACATATATCATTTTCAAAATATCTCCATAACAATGACACTTACTTGAAACGCACTATTTGAAAAGAATCTTGATATAATTGACTCTCCTCCAGATTTAATTTCATCGGTCGTCTTGGTCAGAAATGTGTATTGATTCGTATTTGCGAATTTGTTAAATATTGCTTACATATGATATTTATTCGATTAAATAAGTTTCAATATTACAATATACAAAGTTATACCTCATTAACAAATTATACAAATATTTAAGGAAAAATCGATCGTTAATAACGTATAAATGATCGAATTTGAAAAGAAATATTTTCCGAATATACTTCCGGCAAATAACGCAGAGCTGAACATGTGAACATGACAAGACGATAATAAATGCATTTTTGAACGATTATTTTGGTTTTTATAGGAAGGTAAGTGTTTTTATGGTTGTATATGAACGCGTGCCTAACATTTGTATCATTCATTGTTCCGATCCATCAAATATTATGCCTAGATCGTTAATTGAAATAGTGTTCTGTCGAGTTCCTTGAAACCGGATGTTTTTATGCCCCACAAATTTATCGAACACAACGTGTATGGTGTTCGAGAAGTGACATACTCATGGCCGTAATTTGTTTTAAGGTAGACAATAAGTCGTCTTTATAATTCATTGTTCCGATCCCACAAATATTATGCCTAGGAGTTCCAATATTGTTTTTGATAAGTTTTGACCTTTTTTTTAAAAAATATTTCATATCTTAGAACTCTCCTGATCACCTGAAAGAAAAATATAGAACAATTGGTACACTATACTTAAAGTTGTTCCCAATTTTTTGTTATTTTTTGACATTTTTGTTTGTTTTTCTTTTGCATATTTTAGGATTGTTGGTGTGTGTTGTGTGGACTTTTCATTTGTAGTACCTAAAAGTAAGTGTATACAATATTTTGACAAAAGGAATTTGTTCAATTTACCTCCGTTTGTTATTTTTAAAATTTCATGCATGCACTGTTTATTTCTTCAAAAGCAAAATTTTGCATCATATTTTTTTTTATTATCATTTACTGATATGTTCTACAAGTATTTACGAGCCTATTGACATATAAATTGAATTAATTGCCATTATATTTATTGAAGTATTCCTATGTGAAGAATACTCCTTTTTACACTTTACATGAACCTTAATGAATAAATTCAAAATAGCAGCATTAAAGTGTTTTGGGTTACTGTTAAAAAGGGATGAAGTATAGATCTTAGAAAGATGAAACCGTCACCAAGTACTTAGAGCAATCAATTATATTAGGTAAAAATGGATATATTCTCTCTCACTCACATACATATACTCACGGTTACGAAGACAGGTGAAGAATACACATATGATGAAAATAGGCCACAAATGATTAAAAGTCTGAATATGATACAAGAGAACTATATACAGATGTCCACTCCACAATTGTCCACACGGTGTATACACGATATTGCACTGTTAATCCTAGGAAATGTTCTATATACACGGTCGCGGTTACACGACTCCTACGTCCGCGCAGGCCTCAACGACCCGTCCTACACGACTCCTCCTACGTCAGCTCAGGCCTCAACGACCCATCCTACACGACTTCTCCGCTCTCCACGGGCCGCCTTATTCGGTCCGCTCTACTCGATCTTTCCTCGCGACTTCTCCCGCCAGTCCTCAACGACCCGTCCTGTACGCCTTCTGTCTCGGCTGCTTACCGACTCAATCCGTACAACGTGTACGCTCTCATCGTTTTTTCTCGGGTCCACAAAACACGTTGGGCGCCAAATATAAACGGGCAGTGCTCGGCTCAAAAACCACCTGAATATATGTTGTATCTGGTTTATTGATAATACGAATTCCATGTCACTGAAACATATATAAACATGGTATCAGGCACTATGTTATTATCTACAAAGCAACACATATATAAAACATATCATGTGTGGCCTTTAACAAGTTACAATCAAATATAAATAAAAGATCTGGTAACATGTCAAATGGAACATATACAGCATAAACATACAATTACATGAGATCTCAAATCTTTCTCGTTGTCGCTTACCATTTGTGGAATGTGTACGGAACTCTCTCTCTCTTATAATTATCTGCGGGTGCTGTGCTTATGCTGCAAATAAGATTATACATGTGAAGAGTATGGGAAACTGTGAATTATATGAATTGTTAGCACGTTAGGATGGCAATGCTGCTTTTCTGAATTTAACCTCATTACTTGTCAAATATGAGTTATATCAACTCACAACATAAATACAACTCAATGCAAAACAAGAAATAGTAAATGCAAAAAGGTAGAAGTATAACTAACCTTATATTGAAGTAATGGCTACTCTCGTACTATAAATGTACATTTTAAAAGTAGGTGTGAACAGCTCTGTGTTCAAGTTGGAAGTGACCAGTAGACAAAGGAAAGGGCGGGAAAATCAATGGTCAAGCCTGACTGAACAATTACATAAACTCGACATATGCTACTCACATGCTTGACTGACTTTAACTCTTAGACTGGCACAGGAGTACAGCTTAAGAAGTAACCCAGGTAAACACAATGATTTATATGGAAATAATACCATTAAAACAGAACAAATGAACAGAATCCTTGAAATGAATATGTCAACCCTGTTACATATGTGCAGTTTATAGAATACAATAATTATTAAATCGGCACTTCATTGTTGATTAAAATATTCGTCAATTCCATCTAGGTCATTCGTTATTCACGCCGACAATTGTCAACGTATTTAACAACACGTGCGCATTGCACATGAATTACAGTTAAAATACTAGTTTTGTTTTGTCTGGTATTAAGCTACGAAGAGCAACTATGTAACCAATGCTTTATATTATATTTATGCTTTTTTTAACAAAAATAACACACCGGTGATCCGAATAACCGCCAAAAAAGTGATGGTATTGATATATTCGATTTTTTTTTTACAAAACAACATAATGCTTAGATAATAAATGAGTGTCTATTCATAGCTGAATACAATATGCTGGATATGCTTTTTCAGGACAAAATAAGAACAAGTACGTCATTGGATATTTCATGCGGCAAGTCATGACAGGTCGGCAGTACACTATCGAGTTATTGATGCACATTCCCGGTAAAGATAATACAATTTAAGTTTAATTATCCATAGATAACAATCATACGATTCGTCATTACGCTTGTTTATTTTGTAAAAAAAATGTGGACTTAATTTAAGACTTATAATTATGTTTTAGGTCTCGCGCGTTGTCACGTAGACAGCCGTTTTGCCTGTGTGGACATGGATTACAGGCGAAGCGACGTGGAGACAGTTGACGAGCTAGCATTGGTAGTGCACGGATCGCGAGGCACTAACGCTGTCGTTCGTTACCCTGCGTGGTGCTGGACTAACTGAAAGTCGTTCATATACGAACACTTAATTGCGCTACCTGGCATTCGGTATGTTGCAATTGTTACATCATGCAGTGTTTTTTTCTGATTTTGGGAAAAGGGCCTGGCCTTTTTAAAGGGGAAAACAATCGCGCGAAACGCCTGATTTTCGGGGAAAATAAGGAAAGTCTTAAATAATCAATTTAACATATTTTACTGTTTAAAAAACTAATTCAAGGCAACAGATAATTTAATTATGCAATATCTTTCTACACTGGATCAGGTTAACTTATATAATGAGATCGATTTGTTGTTTTAATTTTTCTTATTTCAACCAATGAATCATTAATAGGTTTATATTACTTCAAGAACAAATTATTTAACACTCGGTACTTAATTATTCGAAATTCTGAGTTCTGCAAATTCGTATATGTTGCTCGGCAAATTCATGGCCCTTTTTTTCTTTTCAACAAGCATTTTAACTATCTCTTCGTAGTCTGTTTCAGAGATTTCCTTTCAAAAGTCGGCCATAAATATTTAGTTTAAATACCGTTTTCGTTCTAATTCGGGGCCGGTATTATTAACCATTCCAAGTTTATTTATTGTTTTATATATATTGTTCACGCTTGGGACCTAACGATTCCCAATTAATGGGTTCCGATGTGTTTTTTTTGTAGATCTCATTGTATGGTGAAACATAACCGTCAGATGGGAAAAATACGTCTCGGGGAAAGGGCCGATATTCGGCGGGTCTCAAAGAATGAACATAAAACCTGCACCATAACAACGTACATTGTACGCAAATAGTTTAATAACAATCATATTGATTTGGACAAAATACAAATAACTAAATTTGTTCTTCCGCTGCAGGAAATATCAGTACTTCCGAGTGTCGTCAGCCAACCCCGGCGTTGTCATGGTGAAGACATGCAGCGACGGCGAAAAAAACTATTTTTTTTTATTGAAGAATGAAGGTTTCCCCTTCACGAGCATCGACCGGGAAGTGCAGCTACTCACTCCTGAATTATCTGCATCACGGCGCGACTTCTTGCGTGACAACGTGCGACCTCTATTGTCAGCTCGTGGTCAGCAAGGCTTCTCGTGTTTAACGTGTTAGACAGCACGTAACTTTTTTATTGTTCTAACTTGGTGCTAAAGGATTTCATTTAACCAGTAATTGTTAATGAATGATGGGTTCTTTACATGTTTTTGTGAAACAAACAGATAGAATGTGTGGGCTTTAATTAAAATTATGAAACAAAAATAAGGTATTTAGGTTAGAAAACAATAAATTGATATTAACACATTCTATGACATAACGACACAGTAACACATTAACGTCATCGGTGTCAACAAGAATATCATTGAAAAATTAAATCAATGCTGACTGAAATTACAAACAAAAAACATAAACGCAGCGAATAAGAAAATAAAATTCAGTGTTACGTTACGTTAAAATTACGTCGTAATGACGCTTACTTAAGGGTCACATGGGTTAGCAAACATGTTAATAAGAATAGGCTATAGTTAGAAAAGTACGACATGTTATATATATACAGAACCGGAAAATAACGTAGATACCGACAATGCAAAAATGTAAAAATAGGCAATTGAATCATTGGTGCTGGTTTTCTCATGGCGCGATACATAGTTCTTTAGGCGATGGACGTCTTTTACAGACATACAAAGACAAGATTTGTTAAATGCTAAGTGATGAAATATTAAACATGATTGGGGAAATAATTCCCCTTTTTTCTCAGTCGCTTGACTAAGGAATATTTTGCTTTTTACTTTTTAAGTAATTTGAAGTACAGTGTTGATGCATTTCAAGACACTTAATTATAATGTATCATCACAAAGTAGTTAAATCCTCATTAACACTCAAAATCAACGAATATTTTGTAAAATATTTCGTGAAATAAAGTTTACCCCTAACAAATCAGTGTTCCTTATAGCATTAGTTAGATTTGGTCTGGTAACAAAGATTTAACAAGATACAAAATCCTCTTTTTTTTTGTGACAATATATTCAACACATGTCAAAATTTTCGTGTGTCGTATGAACAGATATCGTTGCAGAAAATTAAAATGGAATAAATTGTGCTACAAAAAACGAGCATTTTGTATATCGTTAAATCTAAGTTACAAGACCACATCTGGCTTTGAAATTGTGGCTATTGCTATAAAGAACACTGATTGTTTATTGGTTAACTTTATTTTACGTTATATTTTACGAAATAGTCGTTGATTTTGAGTGTAAATGGGGCTTTAAGATAAATATTAATAATAGAACAACATGCTTAGTGTACAGTTACAAGTCAGTGCAACTAATAAACACTCAAAATTGTAGTTGAAATTAGTATCATCCCAAACATGCCTTACCGGTTAATTATCATTGCAGTCGTAGTTCGCAAAGATTTACCAGAAATATCTTGTTGGCAGTGATAAAACGAAATAGACATTGCGTTATCCGTTAGCGCGTTGTCCAGGCTACATTTCCAGATCAATAACGTTAATATTTCTACAGAAAACGCGAGGACAACAGTGTTTATATTTACGTAAGCCTTTTCCGAACACTCTTCCACTAAAGATCTTAGGCAGATTTCGATTTTATGAACAATAATTGTATCTACTATTTTTTTTTTAAACGAAAACACACCAGCGTTTGCATTTTGTGACTGTTATTGTTAAAGTGATATTTGACGCCTCCTTGCACTGTTGAATTGAGCCGAAAAGAACAGGTCAAAAGAGTTAGTCAAAATGTGGTAGCTGACCAATTATCTGCAACTCATCTTGCTACAAGTTCTTTATAACAAATATATATTATATTCAATATTTTACATGACTGACCCAGTCCTCTAAGCCGAGCAAAACTGCCGCGTATTAACGAAAGCGATACGATTTGAGTCTTTCTAATAAAGTCACTCTACTGACACCGCATTTATAAAATATGTCTTTCATGAAGCATGGCCGAAGATATGGTTGACAGAGACACGATGGTAAATGTATTCATAATTTCAAAATTGTCATATGTTTTCGCGGTGAGTCCCAGATTTTACACTTACCAAAGTAACGTCAAAAACGAAAGTACGGCTGATATTCAAATGTATATTTGTTTCTATTTAAGGGAAATTGTTTTAGTATGTTGATTCTGCATTAACAAATGCAAGTGTATATGAAGTGAAAACACCAAAAATAAACAACGGTTGCGATAGACCCTTATATATTCTGTTAGATGCGTCTAATATCACTTTAACTTTGCCTCAGCATATACTGCATAGTACGGGTTAATGTATTCTCTAAATATGCTGGGATGACACGTCTCAAACCAAGACAGTCATAGTCGTTAGGCATATTGGTAGGGACATAAGACCCAACAAATTAGGTATGAAATCTAATATGCATGGTATCCAACATAGCGCTGGAATTATAGGGAATGCCAAAGTAATGTGCCAATGATGCTAGTAAAACATGCTCAGTAACGATGACAGTTTGATCGAAACTCCAGGGAGTCGTCTTTCAGGCTTTGCTATAGTGATCTTACTTAAAGGGACTAACTGTAGATGAATTATTCTAAAAAAAAATATATGCCCAATATGAATGAATTCAACAATTCTATATACGGATCTAACGCAGTCTGAAGTTATTTTTAGACCGTATAGCGTGGTTGGACTCGTGCGTCCAATAGCTCCATTACTGTCATGTTGATGAGGTAAAACTAATTTGTTTAACAGCATAGATGGACATTCCCTTCTATCTGATATGTGCATTGTGTCATCCAATACGAAGACCAACACCAATTACCCATGTAATATTGTCACGAACTGTAGTAAAAACAACGCTAGCAAAATCGCAAGCGTTCGTCTACTGCCATGAAACCAATTAGTTGTCGTATTCTCTCTGGTTAAACTGAGGTTAATATATAATAAACATTATTACGAATCGAGTACGGAAATGTTATCAACAACCATTACCGATAGTAAGAGATGGGCAGCTTAAGTACATGCGTTAAACTTGATGTAAAGCAAAGATAAATTAACAATATAGTTTGCAACCTTATGTACTATGTGACATCACACCGTTGCTATTTCTAATATAAATAATACGATATTATATACAGATAGTATATTAATCATGTATCTTAATTGAAATTGAACATCGTTGTCTATATGAAAGGTCGATAATAAACACTTATTCTTACGCTATTAAACTTCGACTGGATATTGGTCACTGACGCGCTTGTGACTGTACATGCAAGGTCAATCACTTTCTGTTTACCAGTTACTCTATCCTATAAATAATTAATTTTTACAACTAATCGACGCTAAGAGCACGCTTCGTTGTTTCCGACTTTGTGTGCGCGGTTGATGTGTATCCTTCGAACCGGTAAATGATGAGTCGTTTCCACATAATTGATCGATTTTCCTTAAACAGTTTCTTTTCTGCGGTCATCAAATACTTTTTCCTTGTCGGACCAAAGACCAGTAAGTTATTTGGTTGTCATCAAGTTTTCAAAGCTTCAAGGCCGTTTAATAGTGACTTTTCATCGGCTCTAAAATTATCAAAATATTTTTGATTTTTTTCCAATTTTATGTTCTGTGTTGTTCAATGTATTCTGCTTTTAAGTCTGAACTCTTCACTGTCACA